>JAQGEQ010000349.1:0-158502 GCA_034620365.1 Pegea sp. RAD2-039 | reverse complement strand
CTTGATAGATTTTCCAAAGATTCTGGAAACATAACTGTGCCATTTGAAGTCAGATGTCAGAGTAATGCCGAGGTCTATGACTGAGGATACTCGTTCAAGAATGGATCCATTGATGTAGTATTGGTTGCTGAAGTTGGCCGCTGGCTTACGGGAGAATGTTATAACTTCAGACTTTGTTGGCTGGATTTTAAGTTGCCAATTCGCAGACCAGTTTTCTACAATGTTTAGTGCAGTTTGGAGTTTTGAGTGAGAACCAGATAATAGCTTGATGTCATCTGCATACACAAACACACTGACATTGTCTACTGTTATTAGTCTTCTGATGAGGTCTTCAATGAAAATCAAAAAGAGAAGTGGACCCAGAACGGAACCCTGACGAACGCCGCTGGTGACTTTACTAGGAGTAGATAAAGATTTTTCTACACGGGTTCGTTGGGTTCTACCTGATAAGAAATCTTCAATCCATTTTAAGATAGAGTTGCTGATTTTTATGTTTTTCAATACAGTAATGAGCTTGTTGTGTGGAACAGAATCAAACGCTGTAGCAAAATCAAGGTATATGATGTCACATGGAGTATTACTTTCGTAATGAGCTGTAATCTCATTGAAAAAAGTGAGATGTTGAGTCAAAGAAGATCTTTGCTTAACAAAGCCATGCTGGGCATCAGATATTAGATGATGCTCCGTCAAATGGCTAGTTATATGGTTGTGAATGATATGTTCTTGAGTTCTGCAGATAACCGAAGTCAGCGAAACTGGTCTGTAGTTAATTGCAGTGTTTCTGGGACCCTTCTTATAAATTGGAGTAATAATAGCATTCTTCCAAATTTGTGGAAGTCTTCCCCGCTTAAGAGTCATGTTAAAGAGTAGCGATAAGGGTAGCGCTAAAGAAGAAGTACTTTTTCTTAAAAACAAAGCTGGGATTTGATCTGGGGTGTTGGAAACTGTTGATTTTAGAGAAGAAATAGCCTTAGATACTATATCAACTGTTATGTCTAGATCTACCATCTCAGAGATATTTGAAAGGATATTGGAGTAGAAAATAGTAGGAGTATTGCCATCATCGGTTATAAAAACTTTTTCAAATTGCTTGTTTAGCAATTCAGCTTTATTCTTTGGTTCCATCACCAGCTGATTGGCGTTATCAAGCAAGGGAGGTAGATGAGATCTCGCCTTAAGCTTGTGATTAATGAAGCCAAAAAACGTTTTCTTGCTAGGTGAAGATAAGATTGCACTTTCTTTTCCTAAATAGAGGCTATAAACTGATTTCTTGTAGACTAGACAAAGATCTTTGTATAGAGGTTTGATGGAAGGATCTGCTTTAGTTTGTTTGTATAAGAGGTTTTTCAAATGCTGTAAATTCCTTAAATATCTTGGCAAGTGTGGTTTTTTGTTGACTCTATATAAAGGTATGAACTTTTTAATTGACTCATTAACAATGTTAGTAAACCTCGAGTAGATATCATTGATGTCTTCGGTAGAGTTGAAAACAGAAATCCAGTCAACACCTGATAAAAACTTGTTTATACTGTTATAATTTCCACGATAAAAGTTCCGTATGCTTGAAGTTTTAACGTTCGTAGAAAAAGTTTGTTGGAGCTTGAATTCAATCATGTTGTGATCGCATGTCAGAGCAAAAGGTTCATTTTGATCAACGTAGATAACGTTATCAGGTTTTGATGTGATGAGAAGATCCAAAGTATTATCACAAACTTGGGTTGGAAAAGTAACCATCTGAGATAGATTATTGGCATCAAGGAAGTTTACAAAGACATGACTCAGATTGGCTAAATTAGTTTTGTCTCCATTCAAATTAAACATTTTTCCATTGAATGCTAAATTTGGGTTATTCCAATCAATTCTACTAAAATTAAAATCCCCGAGAATATACATCTCAGGACAAACAAGGCTTTTCAGAACCTTCAATAAGGCCTTAATAGTAACCTCATCGTTAACTTTAGACGGTGGTAGGTAGGTACATATAAAGCGGGAAAACTTAGACTTTGAGTAATGAAAATTGAAAGCAATAATCTCAAATCCTGGGCAATCAATGGTATTTATCTTAATTCTTGAAATCATGGGTACCAGTGATGTTTTATAGATTACACAAACACCGCCGCCTCTATCAAACAGTCTATCACAGCGCAAAGCACGAAAAAGATGACTGTCATCCAGAAAGGAGTCAGGATAAAAGGGTTTCAACCAAATTTCGGTAATGAAAACAAATGTAAAATCTTGAGAAAGCAAAAGAGCTTTCAATTCGAAAATTTTGTTGACAATTGACCGTGCGTTGAAAAACATACCTAATATAAAAGAAAAATTGTCTTTTTGACACTTGTAAGATTTGGTGGTAGTCTTCTGTGTACTGTTATCTTGGGCTGGAAGCATAGTATTAATAATTTTGTGCGAAGAGAGGTTGAATAAGGATGATGTGGGTCCAGTGGTTATTTTGCACTTCCGTTTTTTGAAAAGACCTTCACAATCTTTAAAGCCCATGGTGGACCTCGAACTTTGTATTTGAAATCAGTTGGTTGCTCTTTCTGATTTCGGCTGTACGCCTCTTTTAGAAGACGCTTATTTTCTACGCGATCATCTTCACACATATTATGTGCTACTCTGATGCCCTGGAATTTTTCGTCCTGCTTAAGTTTATACAGCTTAGCAAGAAACTTACGTTTGTCCCATCTTTCCTGAAAGGACACTTTTAACGGTCTTTTATGATTTGATCTTTTTGCCCCGAGTCTGGTCATTGAAACTTTTGGAATGTCCACAGCACCAAGGCCTTGAGTGCACATTTGATTAAAAGTCTTGATGTCATCGTCTTTATCAGTCTCAGGGACACCAAAGATGATGACATTGTTTTCTCTATCCTCCCGGTCCAGAGTAAGTTTCTTGTGCGTGTCAGTAACCTTCTTGGCAAGAAGTTGCACCACGCTAGTATTTTTATCGGATCCAGAATTACCAACAACTGAGGCCCATGTGAGAGGCTTCTTTGTGGAGGCTTCCAGTTCATCCATAGATTTGGATAAGATAGAAATCTTTTCATTGATTTTGGCAACATCGTTGCCAATTTCAGATTTTAATTTGGTCAATTCAGTGGATATGGTGTTGCTGATGTCAGACAATAGGCTTTTGTTAGTGTTGGACGAGGTAGTTGTTTTGTCCATAGATCTACATTTAATGCAGGACCAACAAAATCCCACTTGCTGCATTTTATTATTTTCAAATATATCATATAATTTTTTATTCACATCACTACAAGTGAGGTGAAACCTAGAGAGGCATTTGATGCAATCTATTGCCAGATCTTTACCAGAGCAAGTTTTGTTACAAGCTTGGCAATTGCCATTGCAAGCTTGTTTTGAAGAACTTGGTTTGCTTGGGTTTTTTGGAGCTTTTGACCGCAAGGTCCTGTCATTTGTATCTACCATAGTTTCCATGATAGATTTTTAGTAACTCCCACCAAAGTATACCAAGTTAATAAAGTATACCAAATATACCAAGTTAATAATATATAATAATAAGTAAAAATATAAATAAATACACCACAAAAGTTAATCACAGCTTATTAGCAGTTATTCAAAAATGTGTATCCACCAAAGATTTATAAAAGATTTTTACTGTCACCAATCACAAAATATAATATATGTATAATAAACAATTCACTTCCTAGAAATAACTTTATCACAACTTATAAGCACTTATTCAAATAGAATTATAATTGTAACATATAAGTTTGTTGATGTTTATCAATAGCTTGATAAATTATCATTAACAAATCCTAATGACTAATAGCTTGATGAAAAATAAACCTAAATACTATTGTTGTTAAAAAGCTTCAGTAGATATTTAATGTTGAGTTTTGTTCTAATATCATTTATGAGAGTGCCTTGGTAACTCAAAAAGTAGATTGTAAGATGATGTCAAGTTGTTCTAAAACTTTTAATTTAAGGATTAATATTACTTGAAAATTAGATGGATAATCTTAACTTAAACATACAAATTAACTTAATTAACTTTCTTCTAAATTTGCAAGCTAAAAGTTTGTATCCAAAAAAATGGAGGTGCCGGGCATTGATCCCGGTACCTCGCACATGCTAAGCGCGCGCTCTACCATCTGAGCTACATCCCCGATGAAAAGGGTGGTCAATGTTGTATTCATGAAGTTTCCAAATTGTCACTCCTATAATTAGTTACTTAGTTTGAATTTAGCTAACATATAAACGTACAAATCTTTAAAAGTGTTTCTACTACACTAAACAAAAATAAACTATATAAAAGACTATAAGAGAAAACTTCAAATATTAGATCAGAGTCAAGTTTATTTTCTTACGTTTTAATAAAGTTTAAGCGAATCCATTAAAACTACACCTGGCTTATTGATAAATATAAATACCGGGTGATTATGAACCATTATCTTCCTTGCCTTTAAAAAGGACTTGACCTAAATATCACATTACCTAACAACTTTTTTAATAAGTTCTTGACAAAGTTTTAGTAAAAGAATTGTTCGAAAACTTTGTTTATTTGATAATTAATGATTATACAACAAAAATGTTATCAACAAAGGGACCGCCCGGGATTTGAACCCGGGACCTCTCGCACCCAAAGCGAGAATCATACCCCTAGACCAACAAGCCATTGATAATTAGAAAAGTATATTTTTGAAAATCAAACTTTGTTGATGAACCAACTCTTAATAACTCAAGTGCTATTACATAATTTCAATTAGTCAAAACAAACGTTTAAAGTTAGAATTTTAAATTCAACTATTACACATTAAACTGATCATTTTTTGCTTTTATATTTTAAGAGCAGTTCACTAGTTTGTTTTCTTGATATCTAGAATAATGAGCAATTAGGTAATCCTGAAACGCTCTTATCACCTTCGATAGCTCAGTTGGTAGAGCGGTGGACTGTAGCGTACATAGAAATCCATAGGTCGCTGGTTCGAATCCGGCTCGAAGGATATTTTTGTACATTTTAAGATTAATTAAAGAATAATAACTTTGCAAACATAACAAAAAACTTATTTAATTATTTCAATAAATGTGAAGGATATATGCTTGTTTGAAAAACGACAAAAAAATATTAAGAACAATAAAATTAAATACAAGTCAAGTTACGTTTAAAATCTAAGATAAATAATTTAGAATTTCATTTAAATTTATTTCTACTGAATCGATTCTTTGTTGAAATGAAGGAATTAGAAATTGTTGAAAAGAATTTGCTAGTCACAAATTAGACTGAGTAAAAGAAATATGAAAATTTCGAAAAATAAATAAATTATTTATGGATTTAAATTAAAACAAAATTCAAATAGATTCTAGTTAATATTTGTTTCGTATAAACAGACGAACAACAAAGCCTGTAAGTTCCAAAATGATTTTTCTGAACAGTTTTAAAGGATTCACAAACGAAGAAATTAGTTTCTTTCAAGTTAAATCATTCAAATATTACTAAGAAGTTGTTTTAGCTTTTTTGAAACTTTTCAAATCATTTACTAATAGGTTAAATGTTGTTTTATCTAATATAATCTAATCTAAGAAACTTTATGAAAGTCAAAAATCAGTTTGAATTTCATTATTTAAATAATTTATCAGCTAAACTTTTAAATTTAAAAATTCAATTAAATGAAATTTTAAAAAGTATTTTTCCTTTAATAAGTTTGATCTAAAATAACACGTTTCATCTAATAGAATACATTATAATTGTAACATATAAGTTTGTTGATGTTTATCAAAGGCTTGGTAAATTATTATTAACAAATCTTAATGACTAATAGCTTGATGAAAAATAAACCAAAATACTATTGTTGTTAAAAAGCTTCAGTAGGTATTTAATGTTGAGCTTTGTTCTAATATCATTTATGAAGAATGTCTTAGTAATTCAAAAAGTAGATTGCAAGATGATGTCAAGTTGTTATGAAGGTTTCAAGTTAAGGAATAATTTAATTTGAAAATTACATGGATAATCTTAACTTAAACAGATAAATTAACTTAATTAACTTTCTTCTAAATTTGCAAGCTAAAAGTTTGTATCCAAAAAAATGGAGGTGCCGGGCATTGATCCCGGTACCTCGCACATGCTAAGCGCGCTCTACCATCTGAGCTACACCCCCGATGAAAACAATGGCCAACGTTGTATTCAAGAAGTTTCCAAATTGTCACTCCTATAATTAGTTACTTTATAGTTTAAGAGGAGTTCACTAATTTGTTTTCTTGATATCTAGAATAATGAGCAATCAGGTAATACTGAAACGCTCTTATCACCTTCGATAGCTCAGTTGGTAGAGCGGTGGACTGTAGCGTACATAGAAATCCATAGGTCGCTGGTTCGAATCCGGCTCGAAGGATAATTTCAATGTTTTTGAAAGAAATATTAAAGTTTGCAGTTTAGATTCTATTAAATTTGATTATTGTAATCGCATTAGAAGTAAACTAAATTTTTTTAGGTTTGAAAAGGATTATGTTTTAAGCAGAGAAAGAGATTGTTAAAATAGAATTTGTTAAACTTTAAAAGTTCTAAACATCTTTGTATAAATAAATAACTAATATCAGCAAGTTAATAATCAAAAATAATGACTAGAACAATTGATTCATACAAACCTAATGTATATCTGAATTATATGAGAAGTTCCAAGGTTTTCTATTCAATCTAAATTATGATTTAATAAACTTCCTAAAAACAGTAATAATGAAGAATTGAACCTGTAACCATCTAGAATAGAAAACGGAACAAGCTGCATGATGCAAAAAACATTTCAAATTAAAAATGTTTTTATTGAATTAACTTTTAATGAGTTCAAATACTTCGATACAAATTTTTTCAAAAACAATATTTTCGAGCAATCTACAGAAACAAATCATAATAGAAGAAATAATTTGTTTAATCGAATCTTTCAGTTATTACTTAAAAATTATTAAAATATTTTTGAAGTTTTTCATATTATTAAATAGCTTGCTTCATGTTTGATTGACTTTTAACAAATTTAATCTTATAAAGTTTATCTGTAACGTCAAATAAAGATTCACTTTCAAAATTTTATCAGCTGAAAATTATAATGAAATTTGCTCCATTTTTTCTTTTAATCAACAGAAAGTAAAAATTTCAGAAGTGAAAATCACTTTCTACTTGTACATCGAAAGTTTATTCTTACATTTATTTGAGATCCTTTCAACGAAGTATTGCATTTCAATTTTCAAAGTGTGAACCAGCGTTCATTGAGTTGTGTAAAAAGTTAAAAGTTTGTTTGCAAGAAATGGAGGTGCCGGGCATTTATCTCGGTACCTCGCACATGCTAAGCGCGCGCTCTACCATCTGAGATACACCCCCGATGAAAACAATGGCCAACGTTATATTCAAGAAGTTTCCAAATTGTAACTCCTATATTTAGTTACTTAGTTTGAATTTAGCTAACATATAAACGTACAAATTTTTAACAGTGTTTCTACTACTCTAAACAAAAACAAACTAAATAAAAGGCTATAAGAGAAAACTTCAAATATTAGATCAGAGTCAAGTTTATTTTCTTACGTTTTAATAAAGTTTAAGCTAATCCATTAAAACTACACCTGGCTTAATGATAAGTATAAATGCCGGGTGATTATGAGCCATTATCTTCCTTGCCGTTAAACAGGACATGAACTTATTATCACACCTGATTTCTCATTATTCAGATATCATGAAAACAAATTAGTGAACTGTTGTTAAAATATATAAGCAAAAAGTGATTTATTTAAACTTTTGTAAATTCATACGCCTAAACCAACGAGCCACTGTTAATTAGAAAAGTATATTTTTGAAAATAAAGTTTTGTTGATGAACAAGCTCTTCATAACTCAAGTGCCATTACATAATTTCAATTGGTCAAAACAAACGTTTAAAGTTAGATTTTTAAATTTAACTATTACACATTAAACTGATCAATTTTTTGCTTTTATAGCTTAAGAGCAGCCCACTAATTTGTTTGCTTGATATCTAGAATAATGAGCAATCAGGTAATACTGAAACGCTCTTATCACCTTTGATAGCTCAGTTGGTAGAGCGGTGGACTGTAGCGTACATAGAAATCCATAGGTCGCTGGTTCGAATCCGGCTCGAAGGATATTTTTGTAAATTTTAAGATTAATTAAAGAATGATAATTTTGCAAATATAACAGAAAGTTTATTTAATTATTTTAATAAATGTGAAGGATATATGCTTGTTTGTAAAACGACAAAAATATATTAAGAACAATAAAATTAAATACGAGTCAAGTTACGTTTAAAATCTAAGATAAATAATTTAGAATTTCATTTAAATTTATTTCTACTGAATCGATTCTTTGTTAAAATGAAGGAATTAGAAATTGTTGAAAAGAATTTGCTAGTCACAGATTAGACTGAGTAAAAGAAATATGAAAATTTCGAAAAATAAATAAATTATTTATGGAATTAAATTAAAACTAAATTCAAATTGATTCTAGTTAATATTTCTTTTTGTATAAACAGACGAACAACAAAGCCTGTAAGTTCCAAAATGATTTTTTCTGGACAGTTTTAAAGGATTCACAAACGAAGAAATTAGTTTCTTTCAAGTTAAATCATTCAAATATTACTAAGAAGTTGTTTTAGCTTTTTTTGAAACTTTTCAAATCATTTACTAATAGGTTAAATGTTGTTTTGTCTAATATAATTTAATCTGAGAAAGTTTATGAAAGTTAAAAATCAGTTTGAATTTCATTATTTAAATAATTTATCATCTAAACTTTTAAATTTAAAAATTCAATTAAATGAAATTTTGTAAACATTTTTCTTTTAATAAGTTTGTTGATTTATATCAATAGCTCGGTAAACTAGCATTAACATTGATTGATGATAAATGAGATAGTTGTTAGTTGTTTTGCTTTTTATGGTTAAAACCAGCCTACCACCGGGTAACCAACTCAAGAGAGACTAAACCTTTACGACTGTTGAGGTTAGTAAATTTAATATATTTGTATTCGAAAATGTATTGAGATTGTATTTACATATGGAAATGTTTGAAAGCAAAATGTCTTAAACTAATAACAAGCAATGAGCTTAAAAATACATTAGTGTTTCTCATTAAAATTATTCTACAGTCATCTCAGTATAAGCTTTACAAATCAAAAAGGTTTCTTAAATCTTTTATAGACAGAAATATGATTTTAAACCATTCAAAACTGTAGATCGAGCTCAAAAAAAATCTCTGGTTTCTAGGATATTGTGTAAAAGCCCCAAGTTAATAAAATCTGGAAACCTCTTATGGATCTTCAGTCGTCTGCAAATGCAAAATCATCAAGACTTTTTGCTTATCACCTAATACCAACTTGCAATTTTCAGATAAAATTCAACGATTAAAGAACCTTCATCAGTTCCGTTAAAGAAAAAAGAGAATCAGAAACTTGAACAACTCATGAAAGATATTTCCAAATCAACATTACAATCTATTTATGAATCTTCATCATTCTCGGTTGAATGCAAGTGATGTAGCTGTATCAACTTTCAATCAAACTGCAAGTACAGTGGCCATTTTGTACATATCTATGCAAGAGTCGTGGTTGTCACACCTAGTAGTGGAAAAGGAGGCTACTCCCATTATTAAGTTGGTTTAAAAGTGGAGTCAGTTACTTGTGCGATGAATTCTTCATTATAGATGATTAAAAGTCGGTTGTGTTTATCCTGAACTTTAAAAAAGAAGTCGAACAAATACCAAAGTCCTGAGTTGGAAGATAGAATTAGCATCTTGGTATTTTTTCACTTTCTAGAACTTGCAGTATCCATTCAGACTAGTCGAAGGCTTCTTTGTTTCAAGAACTGAAGGATTATTTACAACGAAAAAGATGTTTCAAGCAGTAGTACAGCTCCTTACTACTCAAAGGGTCAGCAGAAGAAGAGAATAGTTTAAAAGGCAGTAAGATGTCAACTAAAGTCCACAAAACAACCAGCAAAAGATTAGCAGAAGATGCTACCAGAGGCAGTAAGTGTTGTGTACATCGACAAAGAAAACTCTTCATTCCATTTTACTTTAGTTTCTGTGAAAGAACACCTTAAAGACACATCTTACTGGACTTGCTATACAAACCAGGAACAGTACTCTTACAAAGCCTTCTACAGAGGAAAGGTTGATGATAGTTTGAAGAAAATTGAAGTGCTGGAGGCTAACTTATTATTTAAATCTTTGATATTTTCTTGAGAAAGATACTGATGACGAAGCAAGTTTTTACATGGTTTGATTATTTGTTTACTCTTTAGGAAGATAATATTTGAGTTTTAAATAAAGTTCTACTATGAATTTAAGATATAAAAAAAGTTAATATCAAAGTAAAATTGGTTATTATTTCATTTCTTTTACTAACTCTATAATTTGTCTTAGATACAACCAGATCTACTCTGAGCAGATAGCTTTTATTTTATATTTCAAGAATAATAGTAAATAGATAATCAACATTTTAAAGTAATCAGAAAAAAATGAAAATCAAGTTGAATTAGAGTAACCTCAGCACCTTCGATAGCTCAGTTGGTAGAGCGGTGGACTGTAGCGTACATAGAAATCCATAGGTCGCTGGTTCGAATCCAGCTCGAAGGATTTTATTACATTTTATGATTAGTTAAAGAATGAACTTTGCAAATAGAACAGAAAGTTTATTTAATTATTTTAATAAATGTGAAGGATATATGCTTTTTTGTAAAACGACAAAAATATATTAAGAACAATAAGGTTAAATAAAAGTAAAGTTAGTTTTAAAATCTAAGATAAATAATTTAGCATTTCATTTAAATTTCTTTCTACTGAATTGCTTCTTTGTTAAAATGAAGGAATTAGAAATTGTTGAAAAGAATTTGCTAGTCACAGATTAGACTGAGTAAAAGAAATATGAAAATTTCGAAGAATGAATATATTATTTATGGAATTAAATTAAAACAAAATTTCAAATAGATTCTAGTACATATTTTTTTCGTATAAACAGACGAACAACAAAGCCTGTAAGTTCCAAAATGATTTTTTATGAACAGTTTTAAAATATTCACAAACGAAGAAATTAGTTTCTTTCAAGTTAAGTGATTCAAATATTACTAAGAAGTTGTTTTAGCTTTTTTTGAAGTTTTTCAAATCATTTACTAATAGGTTAAATGTTGTTTTGTCTAATATAATTTAATCTAAGAAAGTTTATGAAAGTTAAAAATCAGTTTGAATTTCATTATTTAAATAATTTATCAGCTAAAGTCTTAAATTTAAAAGTTCAATTAAATGAAATTTTATAAGCATTTTTCTTTTAATAAGTTTGTTTATTTATATCAATAGCTCGGTAAACTAGCATTAACATTGATTGATGATAAATGAGATAGTTGTTAGTTGTTTTGCTTTTTATGGTTATAACCAGCGTACCATCGGGTAACCAACTCAATAGAGACTAAACCTTTCCGACTGTTGAGGTTATTAAATTTAATATATTTGTATTTGAAAATGTATTTACAAATGGAAATGTTTGAAAGTAAAATGATTTAAACTAATAACAAGCAATAAGCTTAAAAATACATTAGTGTTTCTCACTAAAATTATTCTACAGTCATCTCAGTATAAGTTTTATAATTTGAAAAGGTTTCTTAAATCGTTTATAGACAGAAATATGATTTTAAACCATTCAAAACTGTATATGGAGCTCAAAAAAAACCCTAGTTTCAAGGATATCGTGTAAAAACCCCAAATTAATAAGATCTGGAAACTTCCTATGAATCTTCAGTCATCTGCAAATGCAAAGTCATCAATACTTTTGCTTATCACCTAATACCAACTTGCAATTTTCAGATAAAATTCAACGATTAAAGAACCTCCATCAGTTCCGTTGAAGATAAAAAGAGAATCAGAAACTTGAACAACTCATGAAAGATACTTCCAAATCAACATTACAATCTATTTATGAATCTTTATCAGTCTCGGTTGAATGCAAGTGATGTAGCTGTATCAACTTTCAATCAAACTGCAAGTACAGTGGCCATTTTGTACAGATCTTTGCAAGAGTCGTGGTTGTCACACCTAGTAGTGGAAAAGGAGGCTACTCCCATTATTAAGTTGGTTTAAAAGTGGAGTCAGTTACTTGTGCGATGAATTCTTCATTATAGCTGATTAAAAGTTGGTTGTGTTCATCCTAGACTTTAAAATAGAAGTCGAACAAATACCAAAGTCCTGAGTTGGAAGATAGAATTAGCATCTTGGGCTTTTTTCACTTTCTAGAACTTGAAGTATCCATTCAGACCAGTCGAAGGCTTCTTTGTTTCAAGAACTGAAGTAATATTTACAACGAAATAATGTTTCAAGCAGTAGTACAGCTCCTTACTAGTCAAAGGGTCAGCAGAAGAAGAGAATAGTTTAAAAGGCAGTGAGGTGTGAACTAAAGTCCACAAAACAACCAGCAAAAGATTAGCAGAAGATGCTACCAGAGGCAGTAAGTGTTGTGTACATCGACAAAGAAAACTCTTCATTCCATTTTACTTTAGTTTCTGTCAAAGAACACCATAAGGACACATCTTACTGGACTTGCTTTACAAGTCAGGAACAGTACTCTTACAAAGCCTTCTACAGAGGAAAGGTTGATGATAGTTTGAAGAAAATTGAAGTGCTGGAGGCTAACTTATTATTTAAATCTTTGATATTTTCTTGAGAATGATACTGATGACGAAGCAAGTTTTTACATGGTTTGATTATTTTTTTATTCTTTAGGAAGAGAATATTTGAGTTTTAAATAAAGTTCTACTATGAATATAAGATATAAAAAAACTAATTTCAAAGTAAAATTGGTTATTATTTCATTTCTTTTACTAACTCTATAATTTGTCCTAGATATAATTAGATCTACTCTGAGCAGAGAGCTTTTATTTTATATTTCAAGAATAATAGTAAATAGATAATCAACATTTTTTAGCAATCAGAAAATAATCAAAATCAGATTGAATAAGAGTGACCTCATCACCTTCGATAGCTCAGTTGGTAGAGCGGTGGACTGTAGCGTACATAGAAATCCATAGGTCGCTGGTTCGAATCCGGCTCGAAGGATTTTATTACATTTTATGATTAATTAAAGAATGATAATTTTGCAAATATAACAGAAAATTTATTTAATTATTTTAATAAATGTGAAGGATATATGCTTGTTTGTAAAACGACAAAAATATATTAAGAACAATAAAATTAAATACAAGTCAAGTTACGTTTAAAATCTAAGATAAATAAATTAAAATTTCATTTAAATTTATTTCTACTGAATTGCTTCTTTGTTAAAATGAAGGAATTAGAAATTGTTGAAATGAATTTGCTAGTCACAAATTAGACTGAGTAAAAGAAATATGAAAATTTCGAAAAATAAATAAATTATTGATGGAATTAAATTAAAACTAAATTCAAATAGATTCTAGTTAATATTTTCTTTTGTATAAACAGACGAACAACAGAGCCTGTAAGTTCCAAAATCATTTTATCCTAACAGTTTTAAAGGATTCACAAACGAAGAAATTAGTTTCTTTCAAGTTAAGTGATTCAAATATTACTAAGAAGTTGTTTTAGCTTTTATTGAAACTTTTCAAATCATTTACTAATAGGTTAAATGTTGTTTTGTCTAATATAATTTAATCTAAGAAAGTTTATGAAAGTTAAAAATCATTTTGAATTTCATTATTTAAATAATTTATCAGCTAAACTTTTAAATTTAAAAATCCAATGAAATGAATTTTAAAAACCTTTTTCTTTTATCACGTTTGATCTAATAGAATACATTATAATTGTAACATATAAGTTTGTTGATGTTTATCAATAGCTTGATAAATTATCATTAAAAAATGACTAATAGCTTGATGAAAAATAAACATAAATACTATTGTTGTTAAAAAGCTTCAATATATTTTATGTTGAGTTTTGTTCTAATATCATTTATGAAGAATGTCTTGGTAATTCAAAAAGTAGATTGTAAGATGATGTCAAGTTGTTCTTAAAGTTTTGAGTTAAGGAATAATATTACTTGAAAATTAGATATATAATCTTAACTTAAACATATAAATTAACTTAATTAACTTTCTTCTAAACTTTCAAGCTAAAAGTTTGTTTCCAAAAAAATGGAGATGCCGGGCATTGATCCCGGTACCTCGCACAAGCTAAGCGCGCGCTCTACCATCTGAGCTACACCCCCGATGAAAAGAGTGGCCAATATTGTATTCAAGCAGTTTCCAAATTGTCACTCCTATAATTAGTTACTTAGTTTGAATTTAGCTAACATATAAACATACAAATTTTTAACAGTGTTTCTACTGCACTAAACAAAAACAAACTAAATAAAAGACTATAAGAGAAAACTTCAAATATTAGATCAGAGTCAAGCTTATTTTTTTAGGTTTTATTAAAGTTTGAGGTAATCTGTTAAAACTACACCTGCCTAAATGATAAATATGAATGCCGGGTGATTTAGAACTATTATCTTCCTTGCCTTTCAAAAGCACTTGACCTAAATATCACATTACCTAACAACTTTTTTAATAAATTCTTGACAAAGCTTTAGTAAAAGAATTGTTCGAAAACTTTGTTTATTTGATAATTAATGATTATACACCAAAAATGTTAGCAACAAAGGGCCCGTCCGGGATTTGAACCCGGGACCTCTCGCACCCAAAGCGAGAATCATACCCCTAGACCAACAAGCCACTGATAATTAGAAAAGTATAATTTTTAAAATCAAACTTTGTTGATGAAACTGCTCTTCATAACTCAAGTGCCATTACATAATTTCAATTGGTCAAAACAAAATTTTAAAGTTAGATTTTGAAATTCAACTATTACACAATAAACTGATCACTTTATAGTTTAAGAGCAGTTCACTAATTTGTTTTCTTAATATCTAGAATAATGAGCAATCAGCTAATACTAAAACACTCTTATCACCTTCGATAGCTCAGTTGGTAGAGCGGTGGACTGTAGCGTACATAGAAATCCATAGGTCGCTGGTTCGAATCCGGCTCGAAGGATAATTTTGTACATTTTAAGATTTATTGATGAATGATAATTTTGCAAATATAACAGAAATTTTTTTTAATTATTTCAATAAATGTGAAGGATATATGCTTGTCTGTAAAACGACAAAAATATATTAAGAACAATAAGGTTAAATACAAGTCAAGTTACGTTTAAAATCTAAGATAAATAATTTAGAATTTCATTTAAACTTCTTTCTACTGAATTGCTTCTTTGTTGAAATGAAGGAATTAGAAATTGTTGAAAAGAATTTGCTAGTCACAAATTAGACTGAGTAAAAGAAATATGAAAATTTCGAAGAATGAATATATTATTTATGGAATTAAATTAAAACAAAATTCAAATAGATTCTAGTTAATATTTTTTTTGTATAAACAGACGAACAACAAAGCCTGTAAGTTCCAAAATGATTTTTTCTGAACAGTTTTAAAGGATTCACAAACGAAGAAATTAGTTTCTTTCAAGTTAAATCATTCAAACATTACTAAGAAGTTGTTTTAGCTTTTTTTGAAGCTTTTCAAATCATTTACTGTTAGGTTAAATGTTGTTTTGTCTAATATAATCTAATCTAAGAAAGTTTATGAAAGTTAAAAATCAGTTTGAATTTCATTATTTAAATAATTTATCAGCTAAACTTTTAAATTTAAAAATTTAATTAAATGAGTTTGATAAACATTTTTCTTTTAATAAGTTTGTTGATTTATATCAATAGCTCGGTAAACTAGCATTAACATTGATTGAAGATAAATGAGATAGTTGTTAGTTGTTTTGCTTTTTATGGTTAAAACCAGCCTACCACCGGGTAACCAACTTAATAGAGACTAAACCTTTCTGACTGTTGAGGTTAGTAAATTTAATATATTTGTATTCGAAAATGTATTGAGATTGTATTTACAAATGGAAATGTTTGAAAGTAAAATGATTTAAACTAATAACAAGCAATGAGCTTAAAAATACATTAGTGTTTCTCATTAAAATTATTCTACAGTCATCTCAGTATAAGCTTTACAAATCAAAAAGGTTTCTTAAATCGTTTATAGACAGAAAAATGACTTTATACCAATCAAAACTGTATATCGAGCTCAAAAAAAATCTCTGGTTTCTAGGATATCGTGTAAAAACCCCAAGTTAATAAGATCTGGAAACCTCTTATGGATCTTCAGTCGTCTGCAAATGCAAAGTCATCAAGACTTTTTGCTTATCACCTAACACCAACTTGTAATTTTCAGATAAAATTCAACGATTAAAGAACTTCCATCAGTTCCGTTAAAGAAAAATAGAGAATCAGAAACTTGAACAACTCATGAAAGATATTTCCAAATCAACATTACAATCTATTTATGAATCTTCATCATTCTCGGTTGAATGCAAGTGATGTAGCTGTATCAACTTTCAATCAAACTGCAAGTACAGTGGCCATTTTGTACAGATCTATGCAAGAGTCGTGGTTGTCACACCTAGTAGTGGAAAAGGAGGCTACTCCCATTATTAAGTTGGTTTAAAAGTGGAGTCAGTTACTTGTGCGATGAATTCTTCATTATAGCTGATTAAAAGTCGGTTGTGTTTATCCTGAACTTTAAAAAAGAAGTCGAACAAATACCAAAGTCCTGAGTTGGAAGATAGAATTAGCATCTTGGGATTTTTTCACTTTCTAGAACTTGAAGTATCCATTCAGACCAGTCGAAGGCTTCTTTGTTTCAAGAACTGAAGGATTATTTACAACGAAAAGATGTTTCAAGCAGTAGTACAGCTCCTTACTACTAAAAGGGTCAGCAGAAGAAGAGAATAGTTTAAAAGGCAGTGATGTGTCAATTAAGTCCACAAAACAACCAGCAAAAGATTAGCAGAAGATGCTACCAGAGGCAGTAAGTGTTGTGTACATCGACAAAGAAAACTCTTCATTCCATTTCACTTTAGTTTCTGTCAACGAACATCATAAGGACACATGTTACTGGACTTGCTTTACAAGTCAGGAACAGTACTCTTACAAAGCCTTCTACAGAGGAAAGGTTGATGATAGTTTGAAGAAAATTGAAGTGCTGGAGGCTAACTTATTATTTAAATCTTTGATATTTTCTTGAGAAAGATACTGATGACGAAGCAAGTTTTTACATGGTTTGATTGTTTGTTTACTCTTTAGGAAGATAATATTTGAGTTTTCAATAAAGTTCTACTATGAATATAAGATATAAAAAAGCTAATATCAAAGTAAATTTGGTTATTATTTCATTTCTTTTACTAACTCTATATTTTGTCTTAGATACAACTAGCTCTACTTTGAGCAGATAACTTTTATTTTATATTTGAAGAATAATAGTAAATAGATAATCAACATTTTTTAGCAATCAGAAAATAATCAAAATCAGATTGAATAAGAGTGACCTCATCACCTTCGATAGCTCAGTTGGTAGAGCGGTGGACTGTAGCGTACATAGAAATCCATAGGTCGCTGGTTCGAATCCGGCTCGAAGGATATTTTTGTACATTTTATGATTAATTAAAGAATGATAATTTTGGAAACATAACAGAAAATTTATTTAATTATTTTAATAGTGGTGAAGGATGTATGCTTGTTTGTAAAACGACAAAAATATATTAAGAACAATAAAATTAAATACAAGTCAAGTTACGTTTAAAATCTAAGATAAATAAATTAAAATTTCATTTAAATTTATTTCTACTGAATTGCTTCTTTGTTAAAATGAAGGAATTAGAAATTGTTGAAATGAATTTGCTAGTCACAAATTAGACTGAGTAAAAGAAATATGAAAATTTCAAAAATAAATAAATTATTGATGGAATTAAATTAAAACTAAATTCAAATAGATTCTAGTTAATATTTTCTTTTGTATAAACAGACAAACAACAAAGCCTGTAATTTCCAAAATCATTTTATCCTAACAGTTTTAAAGGATTCACAAACGAAGAAATTAGTTTCTTTCAAGTTAAATCATTCAAATATTACTAAGAAGTTGTTTTAGCTTTTTTTGAAACTTTTCAAATCATTTACTAATAAGTTAAATGTTGTTTTGTCTAATATAATTTAATCTAAGAAAGTTTATGAAAGTTAAAAATCAGTTTGAATTTCATTATTTAAATAATTTATCAGCTAAACTTTTAAATTTAAAAATTCAATTAAATGAAATTTTGTAAACATTTTTCTTTTAATAAGTTTGTTGATTTATATCAATAGCTCGGTAAACTAGCATTACATTGATTGAAGATAAATGAGATAGTTGTTAGTTGTTTTGCTTTTTATTGTTAAAACCAGCCTACCACCGGGTATCCAACTCAATAGAGACTAAACCTTTCCGACTGTTGAGGTTAGTAAATTTAATATATTTGTATTTGAAAATGTATTGAGATTGTATTTACAAATGGAAATGTTTGAAAGTAAAATGACTTAAACTAATAACAAGCAATGAGCTTAAAAATACATTAGTGTTTTCCACTAAAATTATTCTACAGTCATCTCAGTATAAGCTTTATAAATCAAAAAGGTTTCTTAAATCGTTTATAGACAGAAATATGATTTTAAACCATTCAAAACTGTAGATGGAGCTCAAACAAAATCTCTGGTTTCGAGGATAACGTGTAAAAACCCCAAGTTAATAAGATCTGGAAACATCTTATGGATCCTCAGTCATCTGCAAATGCAAAGTCATCAAGACTTTTTGCTTATCACCTAATACCAACTTGCAATTTTTAGATAAAATTCAACGATTAAAGAACTTCCATCAGTTCCGTTGAAGAAAAATAGAGAATCAGAAACTTGAACAACTCATGAAAGATATTTCCAAATCAACATTACAATCTATTTATGAATCTTCATCATTTTCGGTTGAATGCAAGTGATGTAGCTGTATCAACTTTCAATCAAACTGCAAGTACAGTGGCCATTTTGTACAGATCTATGCAAGAATCGTGGTTGTCACACCTAGTAGTGGAAAAGGAGGTTACTCCCATTATTAAGTTGGTTTGAAAGTGGAGTCAGTTACTTGTGCGATGAATTCTTCATTATAGCTGATTAAAAGTCGGTTGTGTTTATCCTGAACTTTAAAAAAGAAGTCGAACAAATACCAAAGTCCTGAGTTGGAAGATAGAATTAGCATCTTGGGATTTTTTCACTTTCTAGAACTTGAAGTATCCATTCAGACCAGTCGAAGGCTTCTTTGTTTCAAGAACTGAAGGATTATTTACAATGAAAAGATGTTTCAAGCAGTAGTACAGCTCCTTACTACTAAAAGGGTCAGCAGAAGAAGAGAATAGTTTAAAAGGCAGTGATGTGTCAATTAAGTCCACAGAACAACCAGCAAAAGATTAGCAGAAGATGCTACCAGAGGCAGTAAGTGTTGTGTACATCGACAAAGAAAACTCTTCATTCCATTTCACTTTAGTTTCTGTCAACGAACACCATAAGGACACATGTTACTGGACTTGCTTTACAAGTCAGGAACAGTACTCTTACAAAGCCTTCTACAGAAGAAAGGTTGATGATAGTTTGAAGAAAATTTTACGGCTGGAGGCTAACTTATTATTTAAATCTTTGATATTTTCTTGAGAAAGATACTGATGACGAAGCAAGTTTTTACATGGTTTGATTATTTGTTTACTCTTTAGGAAGATGATATTTGAGTTTTCAATAAAGTTCTACTATGAATATAAGATATAAAAAAAGCTAATATAAAAGTAAATTTGGTTATTATTTCATTTCTTTTACTAACTCTATAATTTGTCTTAGATATAATTAGCTCTACTTTGAGCAGATAACTTTTATTTTATATTTCAAGAATAATAGTAAATAGATAATCAACGTTTTCAAGCAATCAGAAAA
This sequence comes from Pegea sp. RAD2-039, assembly GCA_034620365.1. NCBI lineage: Eukaryota > Metazoa > Chordata > Thaliacea > Salpida > Salpidae > Pegea > Pegea sp. RAD2-039. The sequence continues at coordinate 138,649 of JAQGEQ010000349.1, read as the reverse complement.
TAATCAAAATCAGATTGAATTAGAATGACCTCATCACCTTCGATAGCTCAGTTGGTAGAGCGGTGGACTGTAGCGTACATAGAAATCCATAGGTCGCTGGTTCGAATCCGGCTCGAAGGATATTTTTTAACATTTTATGATTAATTAAAGAATGAACTTAGCAAATATAACAGAAAGTTTATTTAATAATTTCAATAAATGAGAAGGATATATGTGTGTTTGTAAAACGACAAAAATATATTAAGAACAATAAGGTTAAATACAAGTCAAGTTACGTTTAAAATCTAAGATAAATAATTTAAAATTTCATTTAAATTTATTTCTACTGAATTGCTTCTTTGTTAAAATGAAGGAATTAGAAATTGTTGAAAAGAAATTGCTAGTCACAAATTAGACTGAGTAAAAGAAATATGAAATTTTTGAAAAATAAATAAATTATTGATGGAATTAAATTAAAACTAAATTCAAATAGATTCTAGTTAATATTTTCTTTTGTATAAACAGACAAACAACAAAGCCTGTAAGTTCCAAAATCATTTTATCGTAACAGTTTTAAAGGATTCACAAACGAAGAAATTAGTTTCTTTCAAGTTAAATCATTCAAATATTACTAAGAAGTTGTTTTAGCTTTTTTTTAAACTTTTCAAATCATTTACTAATAAGTTAAATGTTGTTTTGTCTAATATAATTTAATCTAAGAAAGTTTATGAAAGTTAAAAATCAGTTTGAATTTCGTTATTTAAATAATTTATCAGCTAGACTTTTAAATTTAAAAATTTAATTAAATGAAATTTTAAAAGCATTTTTCTTTTATCACGTTTGCTCTAATAGAATACATTATAACTGAAACATATAAGTTTGTTGATGTTTATCAATAGCTTGATAAATTATCATTAAAAAATCCTAATGACTAATAGCTTAAGGAAAAATAAACCTAAATACTATTGTTGTTCAAAAGCTTCAGTAGATATTTAATGTTGAGTTTTGTTCTAATATCATTTATGAGAATGTCTTAGTAATTCAAAAAGTAGATTGTAAGATGATGTCAAGTTTTTCTTAAAGTTTTCAGTTAAGGAATAATTTTACTTGAAAATTAGATGGATAATCTTAACTTAAAAGGATAAATGAATTTAATTAACTTTCTTCCAAATTTGCAAGCTAAAAGTTTGTATCCAAAAAAATGGAGGTGCCGGGCATTGATCCCGGTACCTCGCACATGCTAAGCGCGCGCTCTACCATCTGAGCTACACCCCCGATGAAAAGGGCGGCCAATGTTGTATTCAAGAAGTTTCCAAATTGTCACTCCTATAATTAGTTACTTATTTTGAATTTAGCTAACATATAAACATACAAATTTTTAACAGTGTTTCTACTACACTAAACAAAACCAAACTATATAAAAGGTTACAAGAGAAAACTTCAAATATTAGATCAGAGTCAAGTTTATTTTCTTACGTTTTAATAAAGTTTAAGCTAATCCATTAAAACTACACCTGGCTAAATGATAAATATAAATGCCTGGTGATTATGAACCATTATCTTCCTTGGCTTTAAAAAGGACTTGACCTAAATATCACATTACTTAAAAACCTTTTTAATAAGTTCTTGACAAAGTTTTAGTAAAAGAATTCTTCGAAAACTTAGTTCATTTTCTAATTAATGATTATAGAGCAAAAATGTTAGCAACAATGGGCCCGTCCGGGATTTGAACCCGGGACCTCTCGCACCCAAAGCGAGAATCATACCCCTAGACCAACGAGCCACTGATAATTAGAAAGTATATTTTTCAAAATCAAACTTTGTTGATGAACCTACTCTTCATAACTCAAGTCCTATTAAATAGTATCAATTGGTCAAAACAAACGTTTAAAGTTAGATTTTTAAATCCAACTATTACACATTAAACTGATCACTTTATAGTTTACGAGCAGTTCACTAGTTTGTTTTCTTAATATCTAGAATAATGAGCAATCAGGTAATACTGAAACGCTCTTATCACCTTCGATAGTTCAGTTGGTAGAGCGGTGGACTGTAGCGTACATAGAAATCCATAGGTCGCTGGTTCGAATCCGGCTCGAAGGATACTTTTATACATTTTATGATTAATTAAAGAATGATAACTTTGGAAACATAACAGAAAATTTTTGTATTGATTTCAATAAATGTGAAGGATATATGCTTGTTTGTAAAACGACAAAAATATATTAAGAACAATAAGGTTAAATACAAGTCAAGTTACGTTTAAAATCTAAGATAAATAATTTAGAATTTCATTTAAATTTATTTCTACTGAATTGCTTCTTTGTTGAAATGAAGGAATTAGAAATTGTTGAAAAGAATTTGCTAGTCACAAATTAGACTGAGTAAAAGAAATATGAAAATTTCGAAAAATAAATAAATTATTTATGGAATTAAATTGAAACAAAATTCAAATAGATTCTAGTTAATATTTTTTTCGTATAAACAGACGAACAACAAAGCCTGTAAGTTCCAAAATGAATTTTCTAACAGTTTTAAAAGATTCACAAACGAAGAAATTAGTTTCTTTCAAGTTAAGTCATTCAAATATTACTAAGAAGTTGTTTTAGCTTTTTTTGAAGTTTTTCAAATCATTTACTAATAGGTTAAATGTTGTTTTGTTTAATATAATTTAATCTAAGAAAGTTTATGAAAGTTAAAAATCAGTTTGAATTTCATTATTTAAATAATTTATCAGCTAAACTTTTAAATTTAAAAATTCAAATTAATGAAATTATAAAAACATTTTTCTTTTATCACGTTTGATCTAATAGAATACATTATAACTGAAACATATAAGTTTGTTGATGTTTATCAATAGCTTGATAAATTATCATTAACAAATCCTAATGACTTATAGCTAGATAAAAAATAAACCAAAATACTATAGTTGTTAAAAAGCTTCAGTAGATATTTTATTTTGAGTTTTGTTCTAATATCATTTATGAAGAATGTCTTGGTAATTCAAAAAGTAGATTGCAAGATGATGTCAAGTTGTTCTAAAAGTTTTAAGTTAAGGAATAATATTACTTGAAAATTAGATGGATAATCTTAACTTAAACAGATAAATTAAATTAATTAACTTTCTTCTAAATTTGCAAGCTAAAAGTTTGTATCCAAAAAAATGGAGGTGCCGGGCATTGATCCCGGTACCTCGCACATGCTAAGCGCGCGCTCTACCATCTGAGCTACACCCCCGATGAAAACAATGGCTAATGTTGTATTCAAGAAGTTTCCAAATTGTCACTCCTATAATTAGTTGCTTAGTTTGAATTTAGCTAACTTATAAACGTACAAATCTTTAACAGTGTTTCTACTACACTAAACAAAACCAAACTAAATAAAAGACTATAAGAGAAAACTTCAAATATTAGATCAAAGTCAAGTTTATTTTCTTACGTTTTAATAAAGTTTAAGCTAATCCATTAAAACTACACCTGGCTAAATGATAAATATGGATGCCGGGTGATTATGAACCATTATCTTCCTTGCCTTTCAAAAGTACTTGACCTAAATATCTCATTACCTAACAACTTTTTTAATAATTTCTTGACAAAGCTTTAGTAAAAGAATAGTTCGAAAAACTTTGTTCATTTTCTAATTAATGATTATAGAGCAAAAATGTTAGCAACAATGGGCCCGTCCGGGATTTGAACCCGGGACCTCTCGCACCCAAAGCCATTAATAGTGCCATTACATAGTTTCAATTGGTCAAAACAAACGTTTAAAAATAGATTTTTAAATTCAACTATTACACATTAAACTGATCACTTTTTAGTTTAACAGCAGTTCACTAATTTGTTTTCTTGATATCTAGAATAATGAGCAATCAGGTAATCCTGAAACTCTCTTATCACCTTCGATAGCTCAGTTGGTAGAGCGGTGGACTGTAGCGTACATAGAAATCCATAGGTCGCTGGTTCGAATCCGGCTCGAAGGATATTTTTGTACATTTTAGGATTAATTAAAGAATAATAATTTTGCAAACATAACAGAAAATTTGTTTAATTATTTTAATAAATGTGAAGGATATATGCTTGTTTGTAAAACGACCAAAATATATTAAGAACAATAAAATTAAATACAAGTCAAGCTAGGTTTAAAATCTAAGATAAATATTTTAGAAATTCATTTAAATTTATTTCTACTGAATCGATTCTTTGTTGAAATGAAGGAATTAGAAATTGTTGAAAATAATTTGCTAGTCACAAATTAGACTGAGTAAAAGAAATATGAAAATTTCGAAAAATAAATAAATTATTTAGGGAATTAAATTAAAACTAAATTCAAATTGATTCTAGTTAATATTTTTTCGTATAAACAGACGAACAACAAAGCCTGTAAGTTCCAAAATGATTTTTTCTGAACAGTTTTAAAATATTCACAAACGAAGAAATTAGTTTCTTTCAAGTTAAATCATTCAAATATTACTAAGAAGTTGTTTTAGCGTTTTTTGATGGTTTTCAAATCATTTACTAATAGGTTAAATGTTGTTTTGTCTAATATAATTTAATCTAAGAAAGTTTAGGAAAGTTAAAAATCAGTTTGAATTTCATTATTTAAATAATTTATCAGCTAAACTTTTAAATTTAAAAATTTAATTAAATGAAATTTTATAAACATTTTTCTTTTAATAAGTTTGTTGATTTATATCAATAGCTTAGTAAACTAGCATTAACATTGATTGATGATAAATGAGATAGTTGTTAGTTGTTTTGCTTTTTATTGTTAAAACCAGCCTACCACCGGGTAACCAACTCAAGAGAGACTAAACCTTTACGACTGTTGAGGTTAGTAAATTTAATATATTTGTATTCGAAAATGTATTGAGATTGTATTTACATATGGAAATGTTTGAAAGTAAAATGACTTAAACTAATAACAAGCAATGAGCTTCAAAATACATTACTGTTTCTCACTAAAATTATTCTACAGTCATCTCAGTATAAGGTTTACAAATCAAAAAGGTTTCTTAAATCGTTTATAGACAGAAAAATGACTTTATACCAATCAAAACTGTAGATGGAGCTCAACAAAAAAACCCTGGTTTCTAGGATATCGTGTAAAAACCCCAAATTAATAAGATCTGGAAACTTCTTATGAATCTTCAGTCATCTGCACATGCAAAGTCATCAAGACTTTTTGCTTATCACCTAAAACCAACTTGCAATTTTCAGATAAAATTCAACGATTAAAGAACCTCCATCAGTGCCGTTAAAGAAAAATAGAGAATCAGAAACTTGAACAACTCATGAAAGATATTTCCAAATCAACATTACAATATATTTATGAATCTTCATCATTCTCGGTTGAATACAAGTGATGTAGCTGTATCAACTTTCAATCAAACTGCAAGTACAGTGGCCATTTTGTACAGATTTATGCAAGAGTCGTGGTTGTCACACCTAGTAGTGGAAAAGGAGGCTACTCCCATTATTAAGTTGGTTTGAAAGTGGAGTCAGTTACTTGTGCGATGAATTCTTCATTATAGCTGATTCAAAGTTGGTTGTGTTTATCCTGAACTTAATAAAGAAGTCGAACAAATACTAAAGTCCTGAGTTGGAAGATAGAATTAGCATCTTGGTATTTTTTCACTTTCTAGAACTTGCAGTATCCATTCAGACCAGTCGAAGGATTCTATGTTTCAAGAACTGAAGTAATATTTACAACAAAAAGATATTTCAAGCAGTAGTACAGCTCCTTACTAGTTAAAGGATCAACAGAAGAAGAAAATAGTTTAAAAGGCAGTGAGGTGTCAAATAAAGTCCACAAAACAACCAACAAAGGATTAGCAGAAGATGCTACCAGAGGCAGTAAGTGTTAGGTACATCGACAAAGAAAACTCTTCATTCCATTTACTTTAGTTTCTGTCAACGAACACCATAAGGACACATCTTACTGGACTTGCTTTACAAGTCAGGAACAGTACTCTTACAAAGCCTTCTACAGAGGAAAGGTTGATGATAGTTTGAAGAAAATTGAAGTGCTGGAGGCTAACTTATTATTTAAATCTTTGATATTTTCTTGAGAATGATACTGATGACGAAGCAAGTTTTTACATGGTTTGATTATTTGTTTACTCTTTAGGAAGATAATATTTGAGTTTTAAATAAAGTTCTACTATGAATATAAGCGATAAAAAAAGTTAATATCAAAGTAAAATTGGTTATTATTTCATTTCTTTTACTAACTTTATAATTTGTCTTAGATACAACTAGATCTACTCTGAGCAGATAACTTTTAGTTTATATTTGAAGAATAATAGTAAATAGATAATCAACATTTTTAAGCAATCAGAAAAAAATCAAAGTCAGATTGAATAAGAGTAACCTCATCACCTTCGATAGCTCAGTTGGTAGAGCGGTGGACTGTAGCGTACATAGAAATCCATAGGTCGCTGGTTCGAATCCGGCTCGAAGGATAATTTCAATATTTTTGAAAGAAATATTAAAGTTTGAAGTTTAGATTCTATTAAATTTGATTATTGTAATCGCATTAGAAGTAAACTAAATTTTTTTAGGTTTGAAAAGGATTATGTTTTAAGCAGAGAAAGAGATTGTTAAAATAGAATTTATTAAACTTTAAAAATTCTAAACATCTTTGTATAAATAAATAACTAATATCAGCAAGTTAATAATCAAAAATAATGACTACAGCAACTGATTCATACAAACCTAATGTATATCTGAATTATATGAGAAGTTGCAAGGTTTTCTTTTCAATCTAAATTATCATTTAATAAACTTTCAAAAAACAGTAATAATGAAGAATTGAACCTGTAACCATCTAGAATAGAAAACCCAACAAGCTGCTTATGATGCAAAAAACATTTCAAATTAAAAATGTTTTTATTGAACCAACTTTTAATGAGTTCAAATACTTCGAAACAAGTTTTTTCAACAACAATATTTTCGAGCAATCTACAGAAACTAATCATAATAGAAGAAATAATTTGTTTAATCGAATCTTTCAGTTATTACTTAAAAATTATTTAAAATTTTTGAAGTTTTTCATATTATTAACTAGCTTGCTTCACGTTTGATTGACTTTTAACAAATTTAATCTTATAAAGTTTATCTGTAACGTCAAATAAAGATTCACTTTCAAAAATTTTATCAGCTGAAAATTATGCTGAAATTTGCTCCATTTTTTCTTTTAATCAACAGAAAGTAAAAATTTCAGAAGTGAAAATCACTTTCTACTTGTACATCAAAAGTTTATTCTTACATTTATTTAAGATCCTTTCAACGAATTATTACATTTCAATTTTCGAAGTGTGAACCAGCATTCATTGAGTTGTGTAAAAAGTTAAAAGTTTGTTTGCAAGAAAATGGAGGTGCCGGGAATTGATCCCGGTACCTCACACATGCTAAGTGCGCGCTCTACCATCTGAGCTACACCCCCGATAAAAAGAGTCGCCAAAAGTATGTTCTAGAAATTTTTGAAATTTTAATTATTTAGTTAACCAAAAATTAGTTTAACTAAAAACCCGTAACTCTTTAATAATATTTTCAAGATTCTGCACAAAACCCAGAACAAACAGATAAAGCCATAAAAGAAATCTATATTAGAACTACAGTTAATTGTCATTGAGGCAGTTTTGTCAATCTATAACCTAACACATTAAGATACCACTTTTGCCGCAAGATAAATGTAATTGTCGATTATGAAATCTTATCATCTTTGCATTTAAAAAGAAGTCCACTCTAAATTTACTTTTGCTGAACTAGGTTTTAACAAGTTCTTAGGCAAAGCAATAACTAAAAAAATAATAAAAATTTTCAGCAAAGTAAGTTAAATGATTATTCAACACCAAAGTTACCTAAAAAGGGCTTGTCCGGGATTTGAACCCGGGACCTCTCGCACCCAAAGCGAGAATCATACCCCTAGATCAACGAGCCACTGATAATTAGAAAAGTATATTTTTCAAAATCAAACTTTGTTGATGAACCCGCTCTTAATAAATCATGTGATATTCCATATTTTTAATTTTTTGGCAACTACTGAAATCCCATGTGTTACATCCTTTTTATATTTCATTTTAAGTATTTGTGAGAATGTGTATTAGCGATAGGTGCTCTATCAGGCAATCTCCTTTGCATTTATTGTAATCAGTAAATACATGCATAAGTATGTTTTAAAACTTAAGAAAATGATTTTTTAACAAGTTCTTGCAAAGTTTAGATCAATTAAAATTACATGATCACCTTCGATAGCTCAGTTGGTAGAGCGGTGGACTGTAGCGTACATAGAAATCCATAGGTCGCTGGTTCGAATCCGGCTCGAAGGATATTTTTGTACATTTTAAGATAATTTAAAAAATGTTAATTTTGCAAATATAACAGAAAGTTTATTTAATTATTTTAATAGTGGTGAAGGATATATGCTTGTTTGTAAAACGACCAAAATATAATAAGAACAATAAGATTAAATACAAGTCAAGTTACGTTTAAAATCTAAGATAAATAATTTAGAATTTCATTTAAACTTCTTTCTACTGAATCGATTCTTTGTTGAAATGAAGGAATTAGAAATTGTTGAAAATAATTTGCTAGTCACAAATTAGACTGAGTAAAAGAAATATGAAAATTTCGAAGAATGAATAAATTATTTATGGAATTAAATTAAAACTAAATTCAAATAGATTCTAGTTAATATTTTTTTCGTATAAACAGACAAACAACAAAGCCTGTAAGTTCCAAAATGATTTTTTCTGAACAGTTTTAAAAAATTCACAAACGAAGAAATTAGTTTCTTTCAAGTTAAGTGATTCAAATATTACTAAGAAGTTGTTTTAGCTTTTTTTGAAGCTTTTCAAATCATTTACTAATAAGTTAAATGTTGTTTTGTCTAATATAATTTAATCTAAGAAAGTTTATGAAAGTTAAAAATCAGTTTGAATTTCATTATTTAAATAATTTATCAGCTAAACTTTTAAATTTAAAAATTCAATTAAATGAAATTTTAAAAACATTTTTCTTTTATCACGTTTGGTCTAATAGAATACATTATAATTGAAACATATAAATTTGTTGATGTTTATCAATAGCTTGATAAATTATCATTAAAAAATGACTAAAAGCTTGATGAAAAATAAACCTAAATTCTATTGTTGTTAAAAAGCTTCAGTAGATATTTAATGTTGAGTTTTGTCCTAATATCATTTATAAAGAATGTCTTGGTAATTCAAAAAGTAGATTGCAATATGATGTCAAGTTGTTCTGAATGTTTTGAGTTAAGGAATAATATTATTTGAAAATTAGATATATATTCTTAACTTAAACAGATAAGTTAACTTAATTAATTTTCTTCTAAATTTTCAAGTTAAAAGTTTGTTTCCAAAAAAATGGAGGTGCCGGGCATTGATCCCGGTACCTCGCACATGCTAAGCGCGCGCTCTACCATCTGAGCTACACCCCCGATGAAAACAATGGCCAATGTTGTATTCAAGAAGTTTCCAAATTGTCACTCCTATAATTAGTTACTTAGTTTGAATTTAGCTAACTTATAAACGTACAAATTTTTAACAGTGTTTCTACTGCACTAAACAAAAACAAACTAAATAAAAGGCTATAAGAGAAAACTTCAAATATTAGATCAGAGTCAAGCTTATTTTTTTAGGTTTTATTAAAGTTTGAGCTAATCCATTAAAACTACACCTGGCTAAATGATAAATATAAATGCCGGGTGATTATGAACCATTATCTTCCTTGCCTTTAAAAGGCACTTGACCTAAATATCACATTACTTGACAACCCTTTTAATAATTTCTTGACAAAGCTTTAGTAAAAGAATTCTTCGAAAAACTTTTTTCATTTGATAATTAATGATTATACACCAAAAATGTTAATAACAAAGGGCCCGTCCAGGATTTGAACCCGGGACCTCTCGCACCCAAAGCGAGAATCATACCCCTAGACCAACGAGCCACTGATAATTAGAAAAGTATAATTTTCAAACTCAAACTTTGTTGATGAACCTGCTCTTCATAACTCAAATGCTATTACATAATTTCAATTGGTAAAAACAAAAGTTTAAAGTTAGATTTTTAAATTCAACTATTACACATTAAACTGATCACTTTATAGTTTAAGAGCAGTTCACTAATTTGTTTTCTTGATATCTAGAATAATGAGCAATCAGGTAATCCTGAAACGCTCTTATCACTTTCGATAGCTCAGTTGGTAGAGCGGTGGACTGTAGCGTGCATAGAAATCCATAGGTCGCTGGTTCGAATCCGGCTCGAAGGATATTTTTGTACATTTTAAGATAATTTAGAAAATGATGATTTTGCAAATATAACAGAAAATTTATTTTAATTATTTTAATAAATGTGAAGGATATATGCTTGTTTGTAAAACGACAAAAATATATTAAGAACAATAAGGTTAAATACAAATCAAGTTACGTTTAAAATCTAAGATAAATAATTTAGAATTTCATTTAAATTTGTTTCTACTGAATTGCTTCTTTGTTGAAATGAAGGAATTAGAAATTGTTGAAAAGAATTTGCTAGTCACAAATTAGACTGAGTAAAAGAAATATGAAAATTTCGAAAAATAAATAAATTATTTATGGAATTAAATTAAAACTAAATTCAAATAGATTCTAGTTAATTTTTTTTTGTATAAACAGACGAACAACAAAGCCTGTAAGTTCCAAAATGATTTTTTCTGAACAGTTTTAAAGGATTCACAAACGAAGAAATTAGTTTCTTTCAAGTTAAATCATTCAAATATTACTAAGAAAATGTTTTAGCTTTTTTTAAAACTTTTCAAATCATTTACTAATAGGTTAAATGTTGTTTTGTCTAATATAATTTAATCTAAGAAAGTTTATGAAAGTTAAAAATCAGTTTGAATTTCATTATTTAAATAATTTATCAGCTAAACTTTTAAATTTAAAAATTCAATTAAATGAAATTTTAAAAACATTTTTCTTTTATCACGTTTGGTCTAATAGAATACATTATAATTGAAACATATAAATTTGTTGATGTTTATCAATAGCTTGATAAATTATCATTAAAAAATGACTAATAGCTGGATGAAAAATAAACCTAAATTCTATTGTTGTTAAAAAGCTTCAGTAGATATTTAATGTTGAGTTTTGTCCTAATATCATTTATGAGAGTGCCTTAGTAATTCAAAAAGTAGATTGCAATATGATGTCAAGTTGTTCTGAATGTTTTGAGTTAAGGAATAATATTATTTGAAAATTAGATATATAATCTTAACTAAAACAGACAAATTAACTTAATTAATTTTCTTCTAAATTTTCAAGTTTAAAGCTTGTTTGCAATAAAATGGAGGTGCCGGGCATTGATCCCGGTACCTCACACATGCTAAGCGCGCACTCTACCATCTGAGCTACACCCCCGATGAAAACAATGGTCAATGTTGTATTCAAAAAGTTCAAATTGTCACTCCTATAATTAGTTACTTAGTTTGAATTTAGCTAACATATAAACGTATAAATTTTTAACAGTGTTTCTACTGCACTAAACAAAAACAAACTAAATAAAACGCTATAAGAGAAAACTTCAAATATTAGATCAGAGTCAAGTTTATTTTCTTACGTTTTATTAAAGTTTAAGCTAATCCATTAAAACTACACCTACGCTTAATGATAAATATAAATGCCGGGTGATTATCAACCATTATCTTCCTTGCTTTTCAAAAGCACTTGACCTAAATATTCCATTACCTAACAACTTTTTTATTAATTTCTTTTCAAAGCTTTAGTAAAAGAATTGTTCGAAAAACTTTGTTCATTTGATAATTAATGAGTATACAGCAAAAATGTTAGTAACAAAGGGCCCGTCCGGGATTTGAACCCGGGACCTCTCGCACCCAAAGCGAGAATCATACCCCTAGACCAACGAGCCATTGATAATTAGAAAAGTATATTTTTCAAAATCAAACTTTGTTGATGAACAAGCTCTTAATAACTCAAGTGCTACTACATAATTTCAATTGGTAAAAACAAAAGTTTAAAGTTAGATTTTTAAATTCAACTATTACACATTAAACTGATCACTTTATAGTTTAAGAGCAGTTCACTAATTTGTTTTCTTGATATCTAGAATAATGAGCAATCAGGTAATCCTGAAACGCTCTTATCACTTTCGATAGCTCAGTTGGTAGAGCGGTGGACTGTAGCGTACATAGAAATCCATAGGTCGCTGGTTCGAATCCGGCTCGAAGGATATTTTTGTAAATTTTAAGATTAATTAAAGAATGATAATTTTGCAAACATAACCGAAAGTTTTGTTAATTATTTCAATAAATGTGAAGGATATATGCTTGTTTGTAAAACGACAAAAATATATTAAGAACAATAAAATTAGATACAAGTCAAGTTACGTTTAAAATCTAAGATAAATAATTTAGAATTTCATTTAAATTTGTTTCTACTGAATTGCTTCTTTGTTGAAATGAAGGAATTAGAAATTGTTGAAAATAATTTGCTAGTCACAAATTAGACTGAGTAAAAGAAATATGAAAATTTCAAAAATAAATAAATTATTGATGGAATTAAATTAACACAAAATTCAAATAGATTCTAGTTAATATTTTTTCGTATAAACAGACAAACAACAAAGCCTGTAAGTTCCAAAATTATTTTTTCTGAACAGTTTTAAAAGATTCACAAACGAAGAAATTAATTTCTTTCAAGTTAAATCATTCAAATATTACTAAGAAGTTGTTTTAGCTTTTTTGAAGCTTTTCAAATCATTCACTGTTAGGTTAAATGTTGTTTTGTCTAATATAATTTAATCTAAGAAAGTTTATGAAAGTTAAAAATCAGTTTGAATTTCATTATTTAAATTTATTTATTTATTTATTACAATAAATGTGAAGGAGGGTGCCTAAAAAGAGCACCTCTCGCTAACACACATTCTCACAAATTAGATCTATTTGACGTGTAAACGAAAAAGCATATGACAATGAAGAATTGCACAGAATCATAGTATTGTAAAAGAGAAAAATTCACAGTTTAGAAATGGCAATGTTGGCGATATGATAACAATTCAGCTTTTTCTTGAACAGCATAAGTGATTTTGACATGACAATCTCTGATGGCAGATTGTTCCATGTACTGATTGTGCGGTATGAGAAAAAACTTAATCTGGTTAACGTAGCTGGTGGAGTGGGCTTATTAAGATGTAATTTATGTCTTCTAAGTTGATATAACTTGAGGGAGGGACTAATGGAGAAAAAGTCATCAAACTGAAGATCAATTAGGTTGTGAATAATTTTAAAAATCAGAATAAGGTCGTATTTAATTCTTCGGATTTCCAAAGTATCTAGATTGAAGAAGCTGAGACGATGCTTATAACTCTCGTATTTGATATTAAGTTTCCTGCAAACCAATCTCGTAAATGTTGCCTGAACAGATTCGATTTTTCTGATATCACCAACTTGATATGGCATCCATGCACTGATATTGTATTCATGAATAGGGCGTATCTACAGTTTGAAAAGGTTGACGAAAAACCATGGATCTTTAGAATTAAAAGTCTTTATGATGAGGTGGACAAGCTTGATAGATTTTCCAAAGATTCTGGAAACATAACTGTGCCATTTGAAGTCAGATGTCAGAGTAATGCCGAGGTCTATGACTGAGGATACTCGTTCAAGAATGGATCCATTGATGTAGTATTGGTTGCTGAAGTTGGCCGCTGGCTTACGGGAGAATGTTATAACTTCAGACTTTGTTGGCTGGATTTTAAGTTGCCAATTCGCAGACCAGTTTTCTACAATATTAAGTGCAGTTTGGAGTTTTGAGTGAGAACCAGATAATAGCTTGATGTCATCTGCATACACAAACACACTGACATTGTCTACTGTTATTAGTCTTCTGATGAGGTCTTCAATGAAAATCAAAAAGAGAAGTGGACCCAGGACGGAACCTTGAGGAACGCCGCTGGTGACTTTACTAGGAGTAGATAAAGATCTTTCTACACGGGTTCGTTGGGTTCTACCTGATAAGAAATCTTCAATCCATTTTAAGATAGAGTTGCTGATTTTTATGTTTTTCAATACAGTAATGAGCTTGTTGTGTGGAACAGAATCAAACGCTTTAGCAAAATCAAGGTATATGATGTCACATGGAGTATTACTTCCGTAATGAGCTGTAAGCTCATTGAAAAACGTGAGATGTTGAGTCAAAGAAGATCTTTGCTTAACAAAGCCATGCTGGGCATCAGATATTAGATGATGCTCCGTCAAATGGCTAGTTATATAGTTGTGAATGATGTGTTCTTGAGTTCTGCAGATAACCGAAGTAAGCGAAACTGGTCTGTAGTTAAGTGCAGTGTTTCTAGGACCCTTCTTATAAATTGGAGTAATAATAGCATTCTTCCAAATTTGTGGAAGTCTCCCCCGCTTAAGAGTCATGTTAAAGAGTAGCGATAAGGGTAGCGCTAAAGAAGAAGTACTTTTTCTTAAAAACAAAGCTGGGATTTGATCTGGGGTGTTGGAAACTGTTGATTTTAGAGAAGAAATAGCCTTAGATACTATATCAACTGTTATGTCTAGATCTACCATCTCAGAGATATTTGAAAGGATATTGGAGAAGGAAATAGTAGGAGTATTGCCATCATCAGTTATAAAAACCTTTTCAAATTGTTTGTTTAGCAATTCAGCTTTATTCTTTGGTTCCATCACCAGCTGATTGGCGTTATCAAGCAAGGGAGGTAGATGAGATCTCGCCTTAAGCTTGTGATTAATGAAGCCAAAAAACGTTTTCTTGCTAGGTGAAGATAAGATTGCACTTTCTTTTCCTAAATAGAGGCTATAAACTGATTTCTTGTAGACTAGACAAAGATCTTTGTATAGAGGTTTGATGGAAGGATCTGCTTTAGTTTGTTTGTATAAGAGGTTTTTCAAATGCTGTAAATTCCTTAAATATCTTGGCAAGTGTGGTTTTTTGTTGACTCTATATAAAGGTATGAACTTAATTGACTCATTAACAATGTTAGTAAACCTTGAGTAGATATCATTGATGTCTTCGGTAGAGTTGAAAACAGAAATCCAGTCAACACCTGATAAAAACTTGTTTATACTGTTATAATTTCCACGATAAAAGTTCCGTATGCTTGGAGTTTTAACGTTCGTAGAAAAAGTTTGTTGGAGCTTGAATTCAATCATGTTGTGATCGCATGTCAGAGCAAAAGGTTCATTTTGATCAACGTAGATAACGTTATCAGGTTTTGATGTGATGAGAAGATCCAAAGTATTACCACTAACTTGGGTTGGAAAAGTAACCATCTGAGATAGATTATTGGCATCAAGGAAGTTTACAAAGACATGACTCAGATTGGCTAAATTAGTTTTGTCTCCATTCAAATTAAACATTTTTCCATTGAATGCTAAATTTGGGTTATTCCAATCAATTCTACTAAAATTAAAATCCCCGAGAATATACATCTCAGGACAAACAAGGCTTTTCAGAACCTTCAAAAAGGCCTTAATAGTAGCCTCATCGTTAACTTTAGACGGTGGTAGGTAGGTACATATAAAGCGGGAAAACTTAGACTTTGAGTAATGAAAATTGAAAGCAATAATCTCAAATCCTGGGCAATCAATGGTATTTATCTTAATTCTTGAAATCATGGGTGCCAGTAATGTTTTATAGATTACACAAACACCGCCGCCTCTATCAGACAGTCTATCACAGCGCAAAGCACGAAAAAGATCACTGTCATCCAGTAAATAATTTATCAACTAAAGTCTTAAATTTAAAAGTTCAATTAAATGAAATTTTGTAAACATTTTTCTTTTAATAAGTTTGTTTATTTATATCAATAGCTCGGTAAACTAACATTAACATTGATTGAAGATAATTGAGATAGTTGTTAGTTGTTTTGCTTTTTATGGTTATAACCAGCCTACCACTGGGGACCAACTCAAGAGAGACTAAACCTTTGCGACTGTTGAGGTAAATTTAATATATTTGTATTCGAAAATGTATTGAGATTGTATTTACAAATGGAAATGTTTGAAAGTAAAATGACTTAAACTAATAACAAGCAATAAGCTTAAAAATACATTAGTGTTTCTCATTAAAATTATTCTACAGTCATCTCAGTATAAGGTTTATAAATCGAAAAGGTTTCTTAAATCGTTTATAGACAGAAAAATCACTTTATACCAATAAAACTGTATAGGGAAATCAAAAAAAATCTCTGGTTTCTAGGATATCGTGTAAAAACCCCAAATTAATAAGATTTGGAAACTTCTTATGAATCTTCAGTCATCTGCAAATGCAAAGTCATCAAGACTTTTTGCTTATCACCTAATACCAACTTGCAATTTTCAGATAAAATTCAACGATTAAAGAACTTTCCTCAGATCCGTTGAAGATAAATAGAGAATCAGAAACTTGAACAACTCATGAAAGATACTTCCAAATCAACATTACAATCTATTTATGAATCTTCATCATTCTCGGTTGAATGCAAGTGATGTAGCTGTATCAACTTTCAATCAAACTGCAAGTACAGTTGCCATTTTGTACAGATCTATGCAAGAGTCGTGGTTGTCACATCTAGTAGTGGAAAAGGAGGCTACTCCCATTAAGTTGGTTTAAAAGTGGAGTCAGTTATTTGTGCGATGAATTCTTCATTATAGCTGATTCAAAGTCGGTTGTGTTTATCTTGAACTTTAAAAAAGAAGTCGAACAAATACCAAAGTCCTGAGTTGGAAGATAGAACTAGCATCTTGGGATTTTTTCACTTTCTAGAACTTGCAGTATCCATTCAGACCAGTCGAAGGCTTCTTTGTTTCAATAACTGAAGGATTATTTACAACGAAAAGATGTTTCAAGCAGTAGTACAGCTCCTTACTACTCAAGAGGTCAGCAGAAGAAGAGAATAGTTTAAAAGGCAGTGATGTGTCAATTAAGTCCACAAAACAACCAGCAAAAGATTATTAGAAGATGGTACCAGAGGCAGTAAGTGTTGTGTACATCGACAAAGAAAACTCTTCATTCCATTTTACTTTAGTTTCTGTCAAAGAACACCATAAGGACACATCTTACTGGACTTGCTTTACAAGTCAGGAGCAGTACTCTTACAAAGCCTTCTACAGAGGAAAGGTTGATGATAGTTTGAAGAAAATTGAAGTGCTGGAGGCTAACTTATTATTTAAATCTTTGATATTTTCTTGAGAAAGATACTGATGACGAAGAAAGTTTTTACATGGTTTGATTATTTGTTTACTCTTTAGGATGATAATATTTGAGTTTCATTAAAGTTCTACTATGAATATAAGATATAAAAAAAGTTAATATCAAAGTAAAATTGGTTATTATTTCATTTCTTTTACTAACTCTATAATTTGTCTTAGATATAATTAGCTCTACTCTAAACGGAGAACAATTTTTTTATATTTGAAGAATAATAGTAAATAGATAAGCAACAATTTTTAGCAATCAGAAAATAATCAAAATCAGATTGAATAAGAGTGACCTCATCACCTTCGATAGCTCAGTTGGTAGAGCGGTGGACTGTAGCGTACATAGAAATCCATAGGTCGCTGGTTCGAATCCGGCTCGAAGGATAATTTTGTATCTTTGAATAGTGAATAATAATTTTGCAAACATAACAGAAAATTTATTTAATTATTTTAATAAATGTGAAGGAAATATGCTTGTTTGTAAAACGACCAAAATATATTAATAACAATAAAATTAAATACAAGTCAAGTTACGTTTAAAATCTAAGATAAATAATTTAGAATTTCATTTAAATTTATTTCTATTGAATTGCTTCTTTGTTGAAATGAAGGAATTAGAAATTGTTGAAAAGAATTTGCTAGTCACAGTTTAGACTGAGTAAAAGAAATATGAAAATTTCGAAAAATAAATAAATTATTTATGGAATTAAATTAAAACTAAATTCAAAGAGATTCTAGTTAATATTTTTTCGTATAAACAGACGAACAACAAAGCCTGTAAGTTCCAAAATGATTTTTTCCGAACAGTTTTAAAGTTTTCACAAACGAAGAAATTAGTTTCTTTCAAGTTAAATCATTCAAATATTACTAAGAAGTTGTTTTACCTTTTTTTGAAGCTTTTCAAATCATTTACTGTTAGGTTAAATGTTGTTTTGTCTAATATAATTTAATCTAAGAAAGTTTATGAAAGTTAAAAATCAGTTTGAATTTCATTATTTAAATAATTTATCAACTAAACTTTTAAATTTAAAAGTTCAATTAAATGAAATTTTAAAAACATTTTTCCTTTAATAAGTTTGGTCTAATAGAATACATTATAACTGTAACATATAATTTTGTTGATGTTTATCAATAGCTTGATAAATTATCATTAACAAATCCTAATGACTAATAGCTTGATGAAATATTAACCTAAATACTATTGGTGTTAAAACTTCTCAATAGGTATTTAATGTTGAGTTTTGTTCTAATATCATTTATGAGAGTGTCTTGGTAATTCTAAAAGTAGATTGTAAGATGATGTCAAGTTTTTCTTAAAGTTTTGAGTTAAGAAATAATATTACTTGAAAATTAGATGGATAATCTTAACTTAAACAGATAAATTAACTTAATTAACTTTCTTCTAAACTTTCAAGCTAAAAGCTTGTTTGCGCCAAAATGGAGGTGCCGGGCATTGATTCCGGTACCTCACACATGCTAAGCGCGCGCTTTACCATCTGAGCTACACCCCCGATGAAAAGAGTGGCCAATGTTGTGTTCAAAAAGTTTCCAAATTGTCACTCCTATAATTAGTTACTTAGTTTGAATTTAGCTAACATATAAACGTACAAATTTTTTACAGTGTTTCTACTACACTAAACAAAAACAAACTAAATAAAAGGCTATAAGAGAAAACTTCAAATATAAGATCAGAGTCAAGTTTATTTTCTTACGTTTTAATAAAGTTTAAGCTAATCCATTAAAACTACACCTGGCTAAATGATAAATATAAATGCCAGGTGATTATGAACCATTATCTTCCTTGCCTTTCAAAAGCACTTGACCTAAATATCCCATTACCTAACAACATTTTTAATAATTTCTTGACAAAGCTTTAGTAAAAGAATTGTTCGAAAAACTTTGTTTATTTGATAATTATTGATTATACAACAAAAATGTTAGCAACAAAGGGCCCGTCCGGGATTTGAACCCGGGACCTCTCGCACCCAAAGCGAGAATCATACCCCTAGACCAACGAGCCACTGATAATTAGAAAAGTATATTTTTCAAAATCAAACTTTGTTGATGAAACTGCTCTTCATAACTCAAGTCCTATTACAAAGTTTCAATTGGTCCTAACAAAAGATTAAAGTTAGATTTTTAAATTCAACTATTACACATTAAACTGATCACTTTATATTTTAAGAGCAGTTCACTAATTTGTTTTCTTGATATCTAGAATAATGACCAATTAGGTAATACTGAAACGCTCTTATCACCTTCGATAGCTCAGTTGGTAGAGCGGTGGACTGTAGCGTATATAGAAATCCATAGGTCGCTGGTTCGAATCCGGCTCGAAGGATAATTTCAATATTTTTGAAAGAAATATTAAAGTTTGCAGTTTAGATTCTATTAAATTTGATTATTGTAATCGCATTAGAAGTAAACTAATTTTTTTAGGTTTGGAAAGAATCTAGTTTTAAGCAGAGAAAGAGATTGTTAAAATAGAATTTGTTAAACTTTGAAAATTCTAAACATCTTTGTATAATAGATAACTAATATCATCAAGTTAATAATCAAAAATAATGATAAAAACAACTGATTCATACAAACCTAATGTATATCTGAATTATATGAGAAGATCTAAGGTTTTCTCTTCAATCTAATTTATGATTTAATAAACTTCCAAAAAACAGTAATAATGTAGATTTGAACCTGTAACCATCTAGAATAGAAAACGGAACCAGCTGCTTATGATGCAACAAAGATTTCAAATTAAAAATGTTTATATTAAACCAACTTTTAATGAGTTCAAATACTTTGAAACAAGTTTTTTCAAAAACAATATTTTCGAGCAATCTACAGAAACTAATCATAATAGAAGAAATAATTTGTTTAATCGAATCTTTCAGTTATTACTTAAAAATTATTTAAATTTTATTTGAAGTTTTCATATTATTAACTAGCTTGCTTCACGTTTGATTAACTTTTAACAAATTTAATCTTATAAAGTTTATCTGTAACGTCAAATAAAGATTCACTTTCAAAAATTTTATCAGCTGAAAATTATGATGAAATTTGCTCCATTTTTTCTTTTAATCAACAGAAAGTAAAAATTTCAAAAGTGAAAATCACTTTCTACTTGTACATCGAAAGTTTATTCTTACATTTATTTGAGACCCTTTCAACGAACTATTGCATTTCAATTTTCAAACTGTGAACCAGCATTCATTGAATTGTGTAAAAAGTTACAAAGTTTGTTTGCAAAAATGGAGGTGCCGGGCATTGATCCCGGTACCTCGCACATGCTAAGCGCGCGCTCTACCATCTGAGCTACACCCCCGATGAAAACAATGGCCAAAATTATGTTCTAGAAATTTTTAAAACATTATTTAGTTAGTTAATCCAATATTAGTTTAAATAAAAACCCGTAACTTTTTAACAATATTTTCAAGATTCTGCACAAAACCTAGAACAAACAGATAAAGCCATAAAAGAAATCTATATTAGAACTACAGTTAAATGTCATTAAGGCAGTTTTGTCAGTCTATAACCTAACACATTAAGATACCACTTTTGCTGCAAGATAAATGTAATTGTCGATTATGAAATCTTATCATCTTTGCATTTAAAAAGAACTCCACTCTAATTTTACTTTTTCTGAACTAGGTTTTAACAAGTTCTTAGGCAAAGCAATAACTAAAAAAACAATAAAAATTTTCAGCAAAGTAAGTTAAATGATTATTCAACACCAAAGTTACCAAAAAAGGGCTCGTCCGGGATTTGAACCCGGGACCTCTCGCACCCAAAGCGAGAATCATACCCCTAGACCAACGAGCCACTGATAATTAGAAAAGTATATTTTTCAAAATCAAACTTTGTTGATGAACCTGCTCGTAAGAAATCATGTGATATTCCATATTTTTAATTTTTTGCCAACTACTGAAATTCCAGATTGTCATATCCTTTTTATAATTCCTTTTAAGTATTTGTGAGAATTTGTATTAGCGATAGGTGCTCTATCAGGCAATCTCCTTTGCATTTATTGTAATCAGTAAATAAATGCATAAGTATGTGTTAAAACTTAAGAAAACGATTTTTTAACAAGTTTTTGCAAAGTTTACAACAATTAAAATTACATCATCACCTTCGATAGCTCAGTTGGTAGAGCGGTGGACTGTAGCGTACATAGAAATCCATAGGTCGCTGGTTCGAATCCGGCTCGAAGGATTTTATTACATTTTATAATTAATTAAAGAATGAACTTTGCAAATATAACAGAAAATTTATTTAATTATTTTAATAAATGTGAAGGATATATGCTTGTTTGTAAAATGACAAAAATATAATAAGAACAATAAAATTAAATACAAGTCAAGTTACGTTTAAAATCTAAGATAAATAATTTAGAATTTCATTTAAATTTCTTTCTACTGAATTGCTTCTTTGTTAAAATGAAGGAATTAGAAATTGTTGAAAAGAATTTGCTAGTCACAAATTAGACTGAGTAAAAGAAATATGAAAATTTCGAAAAATAAATAAATTATTTAGGGAATTAAATTAAAACTAAATTCAAATTGATTCTAGTTAATATTTTTTTTGTATAAACAGACGAACAACAAAGCCTGTAAGTTCCAAAATGATTTTTTCTGGACAGTTTTAAAGGATTCACAAACGAAGAAATTAGTTTCTTTCAAGTTAAATCATTCAAATATTACTAAGAAGTTGTTTTAGCTTTTTTTGAAACTTTTCAAATCATTTACTAATAGGTTAAATGTTGTTTTGTCTAATATAATTTAATCTAAGAAACTTTATGAAAGTTAAAACTCAGTTTGAATTTCATTATTTAAATAATTTATCAGCTAAACTTTTAAATTTAAAAATTCAAATTAATGAAATTATAAAAACATTTTTCTTTTATCACGTTTGCTCTAATAGAATACATTATAATTGTAACATATAAGTTTGTTGATGTTTATCAATAGCTTGGTAAATTATCATTAACAAATCCTAATGACTAATAGCTTGATGAAAAATAAACCTAAATACTATTAGTGTTAAAAAGCTTCAGTAGATATTTAATGTTGAGTTTTGTTCTAATATCATTTATGAGAGTGTCTTGGTAACTCAAAAAGTAGATTGCAAGATGATGTCAAGTTGTTCTTAAAGTTTTAAGTTAAGGAATAATATTACTTGAAAATTAGATAGATAGTCTTAACTTAAAAGGATAAATGAACTTATTTAACTTTCTTCTAAACTTTCAAGCTAAAAGTTTGTTAGCAACAAAATGGAGGTGCCGGGCATTGATCCCGGTACCTCGCACATGCTAAGCGCGCGCTCTACCATCTGAGCTACACCCCCGATGAAAACAATGGCCAACGTTGTATTCAAAAAATTCAAATTTTCACTCCTATAATTAGTTGCTTAGTTTGAATTTAGCTAACATATAAACGTACAAATTTTTAACAGTGTTTCTACTGCACTAAACAAAAACAAACTAAATAAAAGACTATAAGAGAAAATTTCAAATATTAGATCAGAGTCAAGTTTATTTTCTTACGTTTTAATAAAGTTTAAGCTAATCCATTAAAACTACACCTGGCTTAATGATAAATATAAATACCGGGTGATTATCAACCATTATCTTCCTGCCTTTCAAAAGCACTTGACCTAAATATCCCATTACCTAACAACTTTTTTAATAATTTCTTGACAAAGCTTTAGTAAAAGAATTGTTCGAAAAATTTTGTTCATTTGATAATTAATGAGTATACAGCAAAAATGTTAGTAACAAAGGGCCCGTCCGGGATTTGAACCCGGGACCTCTCGCACCCAAAGCGAGAATCATACCCCTAGACCAACGAGCCACTGATAATTAGAAAAGTATATTATTGAAAATCAAACTTTGTTGATGAACCAACTCTTAATAACTCAAGTCCTATTACATAGTTTCAATTGGTCAACACAAAAGATTAAAGTTAGATTTTTAAATTCAACTATTACACTTTAAACTGATCATTTTATAGCTTAAGAGCAGTTCACTAGTTTGTTTTCTTGATATCTAGAATAATGAACAATCAGGTAATTCTGAAACTCTCTTATCACCTTCGATAGCTCAGTTGGTAGAGCGGTGGACTGTAGCGTACATAGAAATCCATAGGTCACTGGTTCGAATCCGGCTCGAAGGACATTATTAAAATTTTAAAATAATTTAAAAAATGATAACTTTGCAAAACAGAAACTTTTAACAAATTCTGAAAAAGTACAAAAAAATTTTATTTGTCAGAAAATTTTTGTAATTCAAAATTTTTAATTTAAAGAATATTTAGATTCTGTCAATGTTGAAAAAGTCTGCAAGTTTTTATTTTGACTTTTTAGAATAGAAATAAAAATAATAATGAAATAGCTGCTGCATCTATGTACTCTATGCTTATAATAAAGTCGAACACTTGTAAACCAATCTGTGGTTGCCTGGTTACCAGTAGTTCAATATTTCTATTAGCTTTGTCGTCATGTAGACGACTCCAAATTAATATATGTCTTAAAAGATAATTTATTCGACTTACATAGGAGCTTTCGGTCAAAAGCTGAAACTTTTAGTAATTTACTGAAAACTCACAAAAATTTAATTCTATTAATTTCTAATAAAGTTTACAAAGTTAATAAAAATGATTTGATTATAATTATTTGGTAAACGATTATTTTTATAAATTAATAATTTTTTTGTTTTTATAGAATAATTATTTGAAAAAATAAATTTAAATAATTGTAGTTTTGTAGCTTTTATTTTCATAAAAATTATGAACCTTGAATCTATAACTTTTAACTTCAAATATATTTTGATATTAATCATGTTTGTTTATCTAAAATATTTATTTGTATTTATTATGATATGATCTAGAGGCTATTTGTTTATTTTAAATGAAATTAAAACTTATTGTGAAATTATTTCTTTAGTATTAAGTAAATATAAATTAGAAAACTGATTAATATTAACTAATTAATTGATAATTGTTAGTTACTAGTTGTTTATGTTAAATAGAATTTAATTTATTGGTTTATATAAAAACTATTTACTTCATTTGATTTTTCACTGAAAACTAATCTAACTAATTTTCAAGTTAAAGTCGAATATTCAGTTTCAAATGTTTTGTAAGACTTGTTTTGAAATTACTTTAAATATCTAATTAAAGGTGCCGGAAATCGATTTGTTTATATTAAACGCGCGCTCTATCATCTCAGCTACATTTTAGCAATAATTTTTCCTAATAATCTTTAATTGTTCACTCTGCTGATATATTTTGTTTTAAAACTCAAAGTCCTTTTTAAAATCTAGAGTTTCAAAAATTGTTTTGTAGAATTTAAAATATTAAAAACTTAAAATATCTGAACTTTCTTAAAATGCTAACCGTAGACATTCTGCAAAATTTTGGTTTAAATAAAAGTCAAACTTTACAAATATTAAATTGTTGTTTAAAATGTTTGTATATAGAAAATAAATAATTTGTAAATAAACTTTTATTAAATTATAAATTTGAAAGTTTATAACAGTTTGAAATTTGTCAGTTTAAAATGAATAAGATTTTATCAAAAATATATTTTTATTTTTATTTGCAAGTAATTGAAATATACTTATTTAAAATAAAATATTTATCCAAATATCATTTTTAATTCTTACAAATGTTTTTAGTTTCTGCCAAATTATTTTAAACTTTTTTTTCAAAAAAATCAAACCATGTTAAAAATTTTGCAAGGAAACATTTATATTTGCAAAATTAAATCATGAAAAATTTAAATTAGTTTAATTTTTTTTTCTGTGATTTTAAAATTCTAAATTAAATTTCTTTCAAGTATAACTGGAATCATGAATATACTATATATATATTATATTAATATATATATTTATTTATTATATTGTCTATACAAAACTATTTTATTTACAAAAGACCTAAATAAACTTTAGTTTTAAAAGGTTTTGTTAAGAAAAATTATTCAATTACTTTAAAAGGTTTGGATTTCTATCAAAAAGTTTACATTTTCTGATATAACTTGGTCTATTTTTTTGGTAATAATTTAGCAAACTGAGATTCGAAACAAAAGTTTGTGAAAGTTTTAAGTTGCACCACAAAGATTGATTATAAGAATAGCTGTGCCAGTTATGGAATTAGTTATTAATCTTTTAAATAAAGAAACTTATTAAAAACTTTTATTGAAACACTGAAACTTGCTGCTTGATTTTCTAAAGGTTTTAAAACAATTCTTTTTTTAACAAAATTATTTTATTACATCAGAAAAATTTAACTGTCGCTCTGAAGAGCGCTTTCTGTTCTACAAACAACTGAAGGATAAAGAAGAAAGCAAAGAAACCAATAAAACTTTGTAGATTCTGTGTCTTACATCACATCCTTCATATCTCTCTAAAGGATTTATACAACGGAATAGTTACTGATGTAAAAAACAACAGAACTACAAAAAACCAACAACAAAACCAAGTGCTAATTAAAATAAAATATCAAACTCAAAACCTTCTTAGTCTAAATCAGCTACAATATCAATTGATTATTGTAATTAGTTAATTGATTAATAGTAAAAGCAACCAGTTGGTATTTTAAAGTATTTTTTAAAGGTTTAATATTTAGAAATCAACTACAAGCTTGTTGTGAAGTAAATAGAAGTTATCTATACATCTCAGTAAGTTTTTTTAGTTTTGATTTAAAATATAAACAATTCTGACTTGCTACCTCCACTGAAAATTATCTCAACTTCAACGAATTCTATAAAAATCCTGGATAAACCTTTAGAGATCTTCTTCAAATTAACTCACTTCTTAGCTTTAATAACATCTAGTGAACTAATAAATATTTTCATAAAATAAACATAGATGCAAGTAACAAGTCATATATACATGTCAGTTCCTTTACTTAATTTATTAAATTTTGATCCACAATGTTTGTGTCACATGTCCTCTACATCTTCTGAATCTTTCTGCTATAACTTGTCTGCTGCAGTCATGTAGTGAATAAAAGAAAAATAATTTTAAAATTAGAATTAATGAAACTTTAAATGTATTTTTTACAAATTATCTAAATGAAATAATAATCATTTGTAAGAAATTTAATTCAAAAAAACAAAACTTAGAAACTTTTTTAAAACTACAAAACTAACTTTAAGTGTTAAAAAGTTTTGAAAATTTTTTAGGCATTTGCTAGAATTTGATTAATTTAAAAGTTGTAATTAGTGTTTCCAAATTTTTTTTCGAAATCATTTTTTCATTAAATTAAATTAAAAAAACTTTTTTATCAGCACTTCGTATCGACTACTTTGTATTAAAAGCGAAGTTTTATCTAAACTACAAAAATTTCACAAAAAAACACAGTTTTAATAAAAGGCCGTTGCTAGACAACTAAATACTGATTATGACGTCATAAACACGTGAGGTCAAATAGGAGGAGGACCGTGGTACCATTGGAGAGTAGGATAAACGGACCAGTACAAATTATTGGTCTTCAAACACGTGGCTACAGGGTCACGTGGTTGAATTGAACAAACTATACTGACAAGGAAAAAAAATAGATAAAAAAGTGATGCAGCCAAACAGGAGCGTTTCCAGAAAGCTTTTTTCGAAGTGATGACGTCATCGGTGACGTAGTTAGTAGTTTTGGTTTCGTCTTTGTCGAAGCTGTAAAAAATTTTTATAATTAAAATTTTGAAAAATAAAATTGGAAACATGCTGTCAAAACTTTCTCATGCTTCACAAAAGCGTGATGACGTCACAACAAAATGTCAACGTTCAGTGATGACGTCATCTAACATCAACGTCATCAACAAAACTTAAAAACCAAAAGTTTAGAAAGAAAATTAAGATGTTGAAAAACTTTAATTAAAATTTTAAAATGTTTTTTTTTTCAAACTTTCAAAATGAAATTTCCAAACTAAATATTTTTTGAAGATTTAAACAATTTAAATTAATCATTTATGAAAAACTTTCCCAAATTCTTTTGTCAAGTTTTGTTAAAATTTAACTAAAATTTTTTTTAGTTTTTTTTGGAGTTTTAAACAAAATTTTTCAGCAAAAAAAAAAGCCAACAAAATAAGAATATTTTATTTTCTGTCTGTTAATTTGTCTGTTAATTTGTCTGTTAATTTGTGTGTTTGTTAATCCACCAATCATGCTTGTTGTCATGACAACACAAACGACTCCATGACAACCAACCAACCTTTGTGAGATCTCCATAGTAACAAGATCATCATCTACCTGATCATCCATCTGATCATCAAAGATCAGAAGAAAAAAAACAAAAAAAGAGAATTTCAATTTTCAACTACTCAAAAATTAACTTCGATTCTAACAACTCTGATGACGTCACAACACTTATTACGTCACTACCCACCTTATGACGTAGCATCTTTAACTTCAACGGTGATGACGTAGCATGAAGAGACGTATCAACACTCGAATCTTCGGAGCTTGACTTTCTCTGCAAGATGATGACGTCATCATCGTGTAGATATGATGACGTCACTACCTGTCGCGTAGTGTGTTGTAAATGACGTTGAAAGACATCAAGTTGACGATTTAAAGATTCGAGAAGAATCCGGAGTCCTTCAGATGTATCAGAGAGTTTGTTACAGATCTCTACAGCTCCGTCGGGAGGTCTCGGATGACGTATTTCGCTGTTTAACACGATTTCGTTCGAGATGTCTTGCATCCGGCTGATCTAAGGATCAATTGGGAGTTTTTTTTGGGATGTCACGTGAGTTGAAGTTACTTGGAGGAGGTAGCCAAGTGTTTCGGATCGGAATTGTTTGAAAGATTTTTTGGCTTTTTGCACTTTTGGTTTTGTCATCATCTTAAGATCAGTTGATTGAAGATGAGGAGGATCAAGGAATCTTTTTATCTTTTGAGATTCTAAAAACTTTTCGATTTCAGCCATTTTGTTGTGAAAATCCTAAAAATCAAAAAAATCATCAAAAATTTCCCTTTTTAAAAAATCCTCTAAAAACTAACAATTGATTCCAATAAACTTCGGCGACAATTTTCACGCTGTGACGTCATCATTTCCCGAACATCAGTCCACTTATTGTTTAAAGTATTGATCTTCTGATCAGTTGAAGACTTCATCATCAGATTGATTGATGTATGAAGACATCTTCTCGATTCGATCTCGCGTTGAAGATCCTATTAAAAAAAATCCCCAAAAATGAAACCTATCTCCATGGTGATGATGACGTCACCTTCAAATCGCGAACAATTTCTTCTAAATCATTCACAGTGACGTTGCGATTATTGATGACGTCATCATTTCTTTGTATCTTTTGACTTGCGCCACGTAACCAACTCATCACTGCAGTGACGTCATGTTGTAGCTGCTGATTGACTGATGACGTAGTCGAAGCTGATGACGTCATTCCTAGTTCACCAGAGTGGAGTTGAGAGATGCTGATTGGAGAGCTTCGTTTCGATGCTATTTCGTCATCGAACTAATTTGCATAAAATCGTAAAAATCATTTTCAAAAAATTAATTTTTTTTTCACCATTTTTAGCTGAGAGGTTCTTCCTTCAGAAAAGTCACCTAAAATGATGACGTCATCAAATTTCGACTCTTGATTTATTTAAACAAACCGTGTAATCGAGAAGCGATGACGTCATTGTTTGTGACGTTGTCGATGTTAAAAAGTGTTACTTCATGTTTGTTGGGATAAGGGTCCCATTCTAAGGACACTCCACTAGAAGTCGTCCTGCGGTCCACTTGTGGTAGTGATGACGTCATCTTCCGACAATTTTTCCACCAATCAAAATTTGGAAGTTCAAAATCTTCAAGATGAAGATTGAGACGAGAAGAATGATCCTAAAAAGATCAAAAGATTACCAAACATCGATGATGACGTCATCAACTTACAGAAAGACGTTGAAGCTTTTCATTGTAACGCGATAAGCGTTTTGTGACGTCACAACAATAATCATAAATTTCTTTCATTTCAGCTTCAATTTCATCAATATCTGAAGTATCTGAAGATTGTTGAAGGGATCTTGCATCCGATCCCAAGATCCTGAAGTCATCTAACTTTTCATTGATCTTCTCTTTAAAATTCTGTGGATATTTTTATTTGTTTTTATTAAGCTCGGGAAAATTTGTTTATTTTTTGGGCGTTTGTTTCTCAGATTGAATTTTGAAAATTGAAATTTTTTATTTAATTTTTAATTTTTTAATTCAAAAAAAAAATTAAAATAAATTTTCATGAAAAGCAGATAAAAAAATGTCAATTTTTTAAGTAAATATTTAAATATATCAACAAAATTTGCAACAATTCACAAAAATAAACAAAAAAATCAACCTTTTAAAAGACTTACATCTAAATAACAAGTGATAATTTGAAGTTCTTCAACTAAACACTCAAAAAGCATTTCAACTAAAACTCGAAACGAACAAATTTACAATTCCAAATTTTCTTTCATTATTATTTCGGGTAGTGAAAATCATTCAAGCGGAACGACTTTTTCTTTTTTTTACGATCATAACCCAATCTCAAAAACGACCATTTTATCCGTTCAAATAAAACTATAAATTAACTTTAAGACTTTTAAACACCAAAAAACACAAATTTTCAAAACAATCTAACATGTCAGAGTTGTTTTAGAGACTATTAAATGAATATTTACCAATAAATCATTAAATTTTCTCGAAATTGTGATCTTCTGAGGACTAAGATGCTCCATATGAGTTAGAAGAAGATCTTTTTCAGTCAACCAGACCATCAACTCCTCGCGATGAGACTCAAAGTCTTCTCTGCGCTGGATGACGTGTTTCAAGCGGCGTATGATGTTAAATACTTTCTTCATCAGCAAGTCCCATCTCGTGTTAGCATCATGTACCTACGATGATGACGTCATATAAGTCGGTTGCCATGACAACCGATAACTTACTTTATTTTTGAGTTCTTCTGATGAATCAGTTCGGTTTTCTCGAGTTAATTTTCTGTATTGTTTGTTGACTGCCTCTAATTGGTTCAATTCGTTGTGGATTTGATGTTGGAGTGTCTGCAAGTGATGAAGATCAAAATTAGGATTATAAAAATTAAAAAAGATGTAAGGTTCTGAAACAAAGATACTTTTAAATTTAGAAAATTGAAATTAATTTAAAATATTTAGAAAAGTGTATCTCGTTTTGCGATTTTTAATAATAATAATTATCTAATAAATTAATAAGATTTGTATTAATTATACTTTTGAATTATTTAATTTAATCTTAAAGACATCAAATGATAGAAACAAAAATGATAAATTTGCAAACTACAAGAAATTCAAAATCCAAAAAAATTAGTTTCAAAAATTTAATTAAATAAAATTCGACTTTTTTGTCTTTTTGAGATTTTGGCCTACCTCATATGACTTCAACTGATCTTTAGCATTCTTGTAGCTTATCAATTGAATGTTGGAGTCTTCTGTCTTCTTCTCTGCTTCTTGTAACCAGTTTGAAAAGATCAAGTGATCTTTAAAGAATATCTCCCACTGTGACTTAGTATCTTCAATTCTAAAGATATTTTGAATATTTAGTTTTTAATCATATTTATATAGATTTTGGGAGTTTAATAAATTTAAAGATTAAAGAAATCTTATCAAATAGATAATAAAATAAAATTTCAATTTCTTAAAAAGAATATAAAAAATTGAAATAAAATATGTCTCAAATAATTTCATCAACTTTAGAAAATTTATTTTTCATCCGTTAGATGGCAGCAAAGATCAATTTTTAATTTTTTAACTTGTAAATATCAAATATGATTTTGGTGTCATGTTATGTTTCATCTTAAACATGTTTAATCATATAATGATAATTTATTACTTAAGTTGCAACTAGTAAGCTAATATTAGTCATTTACTGAGTAATACTAGAAAGTGATATGATAATCAAACTGACATCTGATTATAATAAAAATTTTTAACAAAACTTTTTAAAAGTTTCTAAATATTAAAGAAATTTTTTAAATAATTTCTTTTTCAAATAAACGATAAAATTTTCAAAAAAATTTTTAGATTTCAACAAAAATAGAATTTAACTAAAAAAGTTAATCAAAGACAAAAACGGAAACAGAAAAAAGCTAAAGATGAAAAAGTTGTAACTAATTATAGAATTTTTTATTTAGTAGATAAAATAGATTAATTAAAAAAATCCCCAAAAACTTCAGAATGAATAATTTTAAGAATTTGTTGATTTCACAAAAGTTGGAATTTTATTGATTTTAAAAGCATCCTGCTTCTGGTGGATTTCTTATCAAAAGTTTAATTTACATCTCAATAATCTTTTATTAAAATCTTCATTTAGATCAAACGTGCTTGAAACATCAGTGACGTCATCAGTGACGTCATCACAAGCAAGCAGTTACATGAAGATTTTTCTCAATTCAAAAATAAATTGAAAACTAAAAGAGTCTTCTATAAATTGATGAAGAATCTTGAAAAAGTCTTTGAGAAGAATCTCAAATAATCAGGACTTCTCGTAGATCATCACGTGATCGAGTCAAGTGTTACAAATCACTTTTCAGTGAATTTTCGGAATAAAATAATCTTCCGTAAAAGTCTTTGGAAGAAGAAGAACCCCGAATATATTCCTTATTTAGAAAATTTTTTTACTTTTTTGTTTTTTCTTCCGACGAGACACAAATCGACTTCCACCTCCTCGAGAGGCTACTGGAAGCTCCCCGGATCTCATCACGATCTCTCTCTTCCGGACACGCATCTGTATCATGAAGAAGAACTTCACAAAGATTGATGACAGACGAAACGCCGTTGCTATGACAACTGATCTCTTCTTGAATAATCTACAAAAAAATTAAAAATTTAGAAATTTGAATTGGAAGCC
The DNA here is from genome assembly GCA_034620365.1 of Pegea sp. RAD2-039. Lineage (NCBI taxonomy): Eukaryota > Metazoa > Chordata > Thaliacea > Salpida > Salpidae > Pegea > Pegea sp. RAD2-039. The sequence goes on along the minus strand of JAQGEQ010000349.1, from coordinate 106,608 downwards.
CTTTTTTCCAACCTCATTACATAAACAAAACCCTGAACTCTGTTCTGATGCCTCAACTGAAGATTCCCTGATCGGGGATTCCCCTTGACAGAAAGAACAAGTACAGTATCCATGTGACGTAAAATCACAATCTTCACTAACTACTGATGACGTCATCATCTTAGCACTATTTCGCTTTGGTGTTGACGTCATAAAACCTTCTTCACTTCCACCACTAGGTGTCAGTACGCGAAAGTACTCGAGAGCGCCATCAAGTGACGAATCGTCTGTGACGTCATCAATGACGTCATCATCAACTAACAGTTTCTCAGGAATATCCACTAACGACAAACTGTAGTACATGTCATGAACCGAATGTTGACGTCGTACTGATGACGTCACATACGGTGACGTCATCACTGTCACTTTACTAGGCATACTGTAAGATCTGGACCGTTTGTTGAACCATTTTTGTGGACCTTGGTTGTCATGGTAATGATGACGTAATTCGGAATTACAACAAAAATTACAAATGATCTGATCTATAAGATCAGTAGAGTCTTCCTCATTTAGAAGATCTTGAAGAGTGTTGATGTAGATGCTTGATTCGTCTTTAATTGTTGATCCGGTTAGCATCTTTGAGGAGAGTTACTAAGCAACCAAAAAACTTTTTCATTTTTGCTGATTTATAAATTTAAAAAATTTTCAGTTTATTAAATTATAATTTAATTATATTTTTATGATAATTTGAATATAAATAATATTTATATATATTATATAACAAATATTTATTATAAATTTATAGAAATACTAAATACACAAGTAAATACAATAAAATTAAACAAAAAAATTAAAATTTAATTTTGAAACATTTTCAGTAAAAAACCAACTTTCAAAAAAACAAAAAATTTCAGATTTAAACTTCAAGAAAATATTTATCAAATAAAAAGTCAATTTTAAATTTTATCTTAAATAATATAATCATGACGTCATCAGATATAATTTAATATCTTGAAATAAAAGAATTTTTTCAAACAAGGAAAAGTTTGTTTTAAAAAAGTTTCTTTTTTATTTTCTAAATATAGTTAAGTAAGAAATTACAAAATATATTTTGATGAAAAAAAAACTTTCATAAAACTTCTATTTTTATCAAAATAAGAAAAAAATAAATTACTTTTAGTAAAAAAAGAATAAACTTTTTTCAATCTAAACAAAAAATAATTTAAATTTAAAAATGTTAAATTCTTTTATTCTAAAATCATTTTTAACACGTGATCAAATTTAAAACTTCACCGTGAACGGCGATGACGTCATCAACAACTTTGACTGATTTACAATTTTACGAATCGAAGTAATTATGACGTCATAAGTAACTGCAAACAGTGAACCACGTGACTAGAAGCCGAGAGTTTAACTTCCTTTTTTTTTAAAACCACGTGACTTTAATTAATACTGATTTTGTTGAAGAAATAGAAATTTAAAAATTAATTTATTATTTTTTATTTTTTTTTTATTTTTTTTAATATTTTTATAAAAATAGAAATATTCTTATTTATTAGTAAAGTTTGAAAATTTAATTTTCTTAAATTATTGGTCAAGTTTTTTACTTAAAGTCAAAACTGATTCCTGATTCTTATAATAATCAATAAATACTCCTTTTTTTTCGAATCAAGAAAATCAATTCTATTTGAAAGTAACTTTTAAAGCCACAAAATTTATCAAGAATATTTTCTGAACTAAGAAAATTGTAAACCAAAACAAACTTCTATCTCAAATTTATACTTTCTAATGACATTCAAGAAATAACAGCTGATAAATGCATCGTTCCGCATGAGTGATTTCAACTTTTTCTTCCTCTTTCTCTCATTATATAATTTGAAATACTTTAAATTTTTCTCACCAAATCAAAAAGTTGGTTTTTGGCGCTCGATTAGAACTTTTCTTAATTTTATATTATTTCAAAATTTTATTTTTATCGTCTAAATGCTTCAAAATTTCTAATTTAAGTGCTGGTTTAAGTACTTTTCCTAATTCAACCACCAAAACCCACTTAAAACCATTTTGAACCGTTTTCTGACCATAATTTCCGAAAATAAAAAACTACAAAAAGCCAAATTAGTCGCTTACTTGTTGTTCTTTCAATTTCAACTTGATATCTTCATCTGAGCATTTCTCAAATCTGATTGGCTCATTCAAATTATCTTCAATTGCTTTCAGCCAATGACGAAGCTCCATCATACACAAGTTCAGTTGATTGACAGCTTTCAAAGTTCCTTTCACTTTTTTCGACCTAAAACAAAAAAACTGAAATTTATTTCCTAATTCGCACTAATGACGTCATCAACCTCGCGCGAAGCAACTCTTCTAAATAACTCCATCGCTCATCAATCCTTCTCATCTTCATCTCAACCTCATCGGCTCCTGAAGATCTCAAATCTTCACCAAGATCTCTCAAGATCGCGCGATGATCATTTCCAATCGCGAAATCCTATGACGTCATCAAATAATTATCACAACGAATCAATCATCAAAAGATGCTTACGTCACGCATTTTACTCATGATGACGTCACAGTTGTGTTCATTAATCAACGCGATTTCTGCTTCTTTTCGATTCAACCAATCAGAAAGGCGACGATAATTTTCATTGAATTTTTCACTTTCTCCTAAAATTGTGTTGATGACGTATTGACGTTGTGACGTCATCATTTTCATCGTCTTCCAGAGAAGAATCGCGACTTTGAGTCGATTTTCCATCATCAGATTTTCCGGACGTTCGATCTTCTTCATGAAGATTTCAAATGATCTTTTCATCTTCCTATGACGTCATCATCAATTTTAATGACGTCATGTTGGTTTGATGACGTCACACTTACTCGATACGATCCCAATTTAACTCAAACATGATTTGACGATCGCGCAGCTTGATGACGTCACTTTGTAACTGTGATGGTGATGACGTCATCGATTCTGTGATAAACATCGCGCGTGTTTCCATGACTAATACGATGACGTCATTAATAGTTTCGTCAAATTCTATGACGTCATTGCTAAGATCTTGAAGTTTGCGTCTGATGAAACAGAATGACGTCATTGATGACGTAGTTGTCACGTGGTTTGAAATTCGAAAAAATTATTCAAAAAACTAAAAAAAATAAATTCGTGACGTCACAGAGATGATTTACTAAACAGGGGAAAACCCGGATAGCTAACTAGGGCACCATATGTGATTTGAATGCAAATAATTAACCTCTGATATTAGCGTGACGTCATATATATGATGTAACAGCTGTTCTCATTATTCAAATTTACAGAAATATAAAAAAAGTAAAAATTAATTTAAGAAAACTGAAATATTTGAAAATAAAATGTCATAGAAAATCCAATTTAATATTTTTTATAAATAAATAAATATTATCAGAAATTGAAAATATTTGATGATGACGTCACTAACAACCTCAATAATCGAATCGATAAGTTTACATTTCTCCAAACTATTTGATCTTTTGATATTTGCTGCTTTAACTTGTCATGATCATTCTCGAACAACGTCATCAACACGTCATGACCTTTTTCTAACATCTTTTGACATTGATTGTCATCACAAAATCCACTTTTTTCTAAATTCTAAAAAAAAAAGTTAAAAATTTCAAAATTTATCTTCAAAGTGTTACCAGTAAAGCTGTGACGTCATCAGTAATCATTGAAGCGTGAAAACTGTCATCAAAAATGTTTAAATGGATTTGAATGGTTCTGGTTGAGTAGTTTAGACGTTGTGATGACGTCATAAAGCTTTTCCATAAATCAACTTTTTTCATGACGTCATTACGTCGTGAGATGACGTCATTTAGAACACGTCGCCATTGATGGTCAAGTTTTTGGTGACTGAAAGTCAAGATGTTAAAAAAATGATTCGATGACGTCATAAGCTCACCTTGTAGCAATGACGTCATCGTCGTTAATTAGAAGTTCACTATCTCGAATTATCGAGTCGAGTAGTTGATGACGTGATCCAATCTCAACAAGAATAAGATCGAGAATTCTGTGACGTCATAAACACGTGATTATTATGCTAATTAGTAAAAATTTTTTAGAGTTTCAAATTTTTTTTTTAAATTTATAAAATTTTGAACCTTGCATTTTCGAAAATATTATTTGTTCTTTTTGTGAGATTATTTTCAACTTTTTCAACAAAAATTTTCCAATTTGTACATTTTTCAGTAAATGAAAATAATCCAGTCAACATTGATTGTAACAAAAACATTCTAAAAATTAAAATAATTTTTTCAATCTTTTAAATTTTATAGTTTTTAAACTAAAAAAAGTTTTATTTAAAAAAAAATTGGGAAATATTTGTAAATATAAAATCTTATTTTATAAATAATTATATTTTGTATAAAAATTAGTTAAAAAAATTAGAAAAGAAAATGTAAATTTGAGAAAAGTGTTTCCAAAAAACTTTTGAAAATTTATCAAAATTTACTTAGAAAATAATAAATTGTAAAATAAATATTTTGATTTTGTATTTATAAATTGAATAAAAATATTTCTACCTTTGATTCGTTTCTAAAAATTCTTTTTTCCATTTTTTATTTAACTTTTGAACTTTTTTCAATTTTTGCTGATTCATCAAAATTTGATAAATTAATAAATTCTGCTGATTCATCATTTTCGAATTTTCACCAAATTCAGTCAGCAGAATTTGTTGATCCATCAAAGCTTTCTGTTAATCATAAGATGACGTCATGATGATGACGTCATAAATATCGATGACTTACTTCAATTGCTAAACGATTATTGGTCGATAATTCAGTTTTATTGAAACTTTCAACTTTATTTAACCAATTTTCTAATAAATTATAATTTTTATTGAATTCAGCATTTGACGTCATCAAATCTTGTGACGTCATCAGGTAATGTTGTACATGTTGGATTAAAGTTCGAATGTCACGTGACAATCTGTCAAAATTAAATTTTAGAATTTGAGTTTTACGAATTAATTCGAACTTGTAATTTTTAGAAACCATTTGGAAACCCTCAAGAGCGTCAAATTCAACGACAGAAAGTGTTTCCAATTTTTTTAATTGAATTTTTAACTCATCACAATCATTTTGAAGAAACTAAAAAAAATAAATTAATTTCTTTTTTAATAAATTGAAAAAATCACTTCTAATTCATGAAGAATTTTGTCATCACTCATTTGATCATCTGATGACGTCATCAAATTATATCGTGACGTCACTTGAAAGATAATTGACGCAATTTGCTTCTCGACTATTTCGTATTCGTTAAACTGATTTAGAATGACGTCATAAGAGCTTATGAGTGACGTCATCGACTCATTTGCGCTGTTCCATCTATTAATGATCAAAGTCTTACAAGACTTCAATTAAAACTTGATGACGTCACCTCTTCTCGACATTTTCATATTCGCGTCTTACATAATCTTCAACTTTTGATGTTGTGGTGGAAATTAGCGTTTCACCTTCTATAAACAGAAATTTCTTTTCAATCTCAGCTTTTCTGAGATCTTCTATCATCACTATGACAACAAGAGGTTAGTTTGACGTCATCGAAGTTTAGTGACGTCATTACATTTTAATTTTGAGATTTTGTTTTTTAGAGTTGAATTTTCTGTTTTCACTTTTTCGGTTTCATTTTCGAAAAAAGCCAATTTGTTTTCAGTTTTTTGATAAACTGAAAAGTATCTAAAAAATTTAAATAATAATAATTATTATTTTTACAATAAACGTGAAGAAGGGTGCCTGAAGAAAGCACCTCTCGCTAACACATTCTTGTAAATATTTTCTATTATATTTAATTAATTTAGAAATAAAATTAGAAAAAATTAACTAAAAAAAAATTAGAAACACTGCAGAATTAAATAACAATTTCTTTTAAACTAATTTTAATTTAAAAAATTTTAATTTTATTAATTTTTTAAGTAATTCAAATTTTTTTTTAAATTTAATTTTTACTTTTTCCAATCATTTGATAAATTTTTCATTTTATTAAATTTATCAAAAATATCTGTTTCCAGAGTCATCATCATGTGACTCAACTCAGCAAGGATATCACTTCCACATCCGGGTTCTGAAGATAAACATCTATCAGCGACTTTTTTGTCCAAAATTAATTCTGCGCGAAAATTTATTGAAATTTTCCTGAAATTTTCTCTCAAGAAAACAAACTTTTAAAATATTTTTCCATTTTTAATAATTTTCGATTTTTTTCTTTCATTTTTTTCTCTTGTTTTTTAATGACTGAAATATGAGTGATGACGTCATCATAGTTATACAGAGAAGCTTCTATTTGTAAAATCTGTAAATGAAACAAATTAATAAACTTTTTTTTAGTTTTTTTTTAAACTTTTTTTGCTCTGAGTATCCAACTTTTCAAGATCTCAGCATCCTCTTCAAATTTCTTCCATGTTTTCAAATCTTCTTCAATTTTCACCTCTAAATCATCAACCTGTTGTCATAGCAACGTCACATGACAACCACAATCACCATAGCAACCACAAAACTCACTTTGCTGCTCACTACTTCAATCTTTTGATCGAAATCACTAAAGATTCTTAAAGACTCGATCTTCAATCGGACTTTTTTCACTGATACTAGCTGATGACCTAGATCTTCTACTCCGATGACGTCACTTAATTGTATCATCAGCTTTTTAATGATGACGTCACAAGCAGTGATTTCAGAGCTTATTTGCAAATCTGTATGTTTGGACTTCCCGATTTTTTCCTGCAAATAAATATCGGTTGTCATGGCAACCGGCAAGATAAAAACCTTCTCACCTTGAGTATTTGCTGATAGCGTGACGTCATCTGCTTTTCGCAAGACTTCAATTCTTTTAACTGATTGATTTTTCGATTTATAGCGTTGTTAGTTGATGATGACGTCATTTTAAGTGTTTCTACGAATTTGATGACGTCATCAACTTTGAGCTGATGTAATTGAAGTTCTTCATACAATTCTAAAATTCTAAAAAAACAAGTTAAGTGGCCAAGTTTATGACGTCATCATGAGTTTTACTTGTTTGACGTCATATTGTTTGATATTTGATTAAGATTCGGTGATGCTACATCATGTAACCAACTGATGACGTCATCAGCGATTCGATGGAATCTTAAAACAGAAGTTTGAGAATAAAATTTCTACTTTTAAAGATTTTACTTTTCTGTAAATCTTTTAACTTTGACCCATTTGTCTAATTGACAGTTGGCATGGCAACGAGCTCGCGTGTGGTCGTCCACTAGCTCTCGAAGCTGTTTACAAAGCGGAGAGCTAGTCACGTGACTACACGATTTTGATTTTTCCAACATTCTATCAATATCTGAAAATTTGCAAAAAATCAGTATTAGTGATGACGTCATCATAAATCGTCAGAACCTGCTCCAATAAAAATCAATTTTTCTCGACTTGTTTCCAACTCATTAATTTTGGTTGTGACGTCACTTCCTGCTGGCGATTTTATGAAATTTGTGACGTCACTTATGATAGTCTTCTGACGTAATCTTTTCGAGTCAATCTCTTTTTGTGTCTGTAAAAAATTTTAATTTGAAACAAGTAAAATGTGAAAAAAGTTTACTTTTAAATCGCGTTGTAAGCGCGTGATGACGTCATTCCACTTTCTGTCAACTCGTTCTTGTCGTTCGTTCAAATATTTCATTTTCTTTGTCGCTTTTTCAGTGAAATTCGAGTTGAAATTTGTTGCAAATTGATTGAAATTTAAGTGTTGCCGATGAAGAAGTTGAAAAAATTTCTAAAAATTATTTTTTTTTCAATATTTTCTAAATATTCGAATTTTTACTTCAAACCTTGAAACTTGTGACGTAATCACATAAATCTATGACGTCACCTTCAATTTTTATCGGAAGTTGATTTAATTTATCTTCAGCGATCTTCATCATGTTGTCGTGATCAATAAGCATCTAGAAACAGTGTTTCAAAACAAAAAAATTTAATTTCAAATTAAAGTATTTGTTCGAAACTAAATACTTTTAATTTAATTTTGTTTATTCTTGATCTAATTAAAAATAATAATTTTATTAAAAAGTTTTATTAATTATTTTATAATTGGAAACACTGTTTTACCTGCATCAATTTATTAGAATCATTTTTCCGATGTCGGTAAACTTGAGAAACTTTCATAACCGTCTTCTCCAAGATATTCAAATTTTTCTTTAATTGAATTGCGTCGATTGTATGATGAGGGATGACGTCATCAGCAAACTGTGACGTCAATACCGATTTTAGAGTTTCAAAATATAAAATTAATTTGGAAACCTTTAAAACAATTTCTTCATTTTTATCAAAACTCTTTCGTAAGTTTGTGACGTCATCACAACAACGTTCAAGCTCAGATTGATCATTCTGATCACGTGACGTCATCGCTGTGACGTCACTTTGTACAGTGGAAACACGTGACAAAAGTAATTTAAGTTCAATCTGAAAGTAAATTAAAAATCATTTTTGTAAAATTAAATTTTAAATTTTTATTTAGAAACACTTATTTCCAAATAAATTTAAAAAAATAATTTTGGAAACCCTGAAACCTGACAGTTTTTCCATTCCCTTCTTTTAACTTCTGATCTTTCTTCTTCTTTATTCATAATTTTCTTTACTAATTCCGCGCGATTTTTCACACTAATGACGCAACCGATGACGTCATCGCTATCATCCGATAAGCGTTCACAAAACTAAAAAAAAAGAAGAAAACAATTATTTGAAAGATGACGTCATCATATTTTTACATTGAATTTCTCGCTTAGTGGTTCTTCTAGAGCTTTTATGACGTCATCTAATTTAGAGATGACGTCATTTTGGTTTGTCCAATCAACAATTAGATGATTGAATTGAAGATGTTGTAGCCAATCAGATATTCTCTACAAAAAAATAGATAATTGACAGAAAAAAAAGGATTTTTTGGGAAGATTTACTTTCATCAGCTTCAAAGATCTCTTCTCAACATCTTCATCTTTAGATCCTCTTCTCCAGATCTTTATCAAATCTTCCAGTTTCTTCTAAAGATCAAATAATTTGGATTAAAATTCAATTATTTGTTTCTTTCATAGAATTACGTTTAAGCTTTTTTCTTTTTGTCGGTTACCATGACAACCAACCATCATCACCACTGATGACGTGTTAGTTGATGACGTCATTGATTCCATCTGCAACTCCTCTAAATGATGACGCAGCTGTTTCCACGTCATTAAAACATCTCCATCCTCAAGAGTCGACGCAAGACTCGCTAGAAATTGATGACGTCACCATGATGACGTCATCCCGAATGATGTCACTAACCAGTATCAATCTTGCTCCCGTGTCTGGAAAGAGCATCCAGCTGATCTTGATGATTTTGGAAATCTTCCGAAAATTGATTTGATATTTCTTTCAATTTCATTTGTGGCTTTGAAAATTATTTTTGTTAAAATCAATGACGTCATCACAGTAGTGACGTCATACCTGGATTGATTGTAGCCAACGTTGAAGTCGTTCTGATTCTGATTCGTAGTTTTTCAACGAGTCTTGATTTTGAGTCTTTAACTGATTCTGAAATTTCGGATTTGAAAATTTTTTAATTTTTTCATTTCGGGGGAATTACCTGAAAAACTTTTTGTGATTCGTTTATTTTTTGTTGTAAAATAAACAATCGATTTTTGACGTCATCAATTTCCGCTGTTAATTCTGGTTGTTGATCGTTTTTCGAGATATTTTCTGTAAAAAAGTGTTTCCAGCTGATTTTTGAAATTTATTTACATAAATTTTTACAAAGTTCAAACAAAATGAAAAATGATTTTAACTGATGACGTCACCAACGACGCAAAAAAGATTCTAGATGAGTGAATGATGACGTCACACAGTGATATCAAAACTTAATTTTTGATTGAAAATCTAAAAACGAAACACCAAAACCCCATATCTACGAGATGACGTCACTGTTACCTATAGCAACGCCAAAAGATTTATTAAATTCTTGATGATGAAGATTAATCTTTTTGTAGGTCTCTATATTAAATCGAATTCGAAAATTAAAGAAATTACGTCATCAAAATTATATCTTTAAAACGTCACTATGACGTCATCAAAACTAACCAGCAAGTTCTTCAAGCAATTCAACTTTCCGTTCAATTTCTTCAGAAACTTTTTCATGTTTATTTAAATTACGTTGTAAGTTACTGACGTCATCATCTGATGTTTGTGACGTCATCGTCGACAACTCTAGTTGTCGTGACGTCATCCAATCATTAATATCATTTAATTCTTTTTTATAAGCCTCTACTGTTTGAAGATGAGCTTGATCTTCCATTTTAAGCATCTGTTGATGACGTAATCAGATGATGACGTAGTAGATGACGTCATCGACTCACTTCTTGATTAGTTAACTTTGAAGCGCTTTTCATTCTTAAGGTTTCCCAACGCTCGAATAAAATTGACGAAATCGCGTTGATGACGTCACCACCTTTCGATTGTGACGTCATCTGAGTTTCACGCTCTACTTCACTAATCTGGTCTGCCATTGAGTTAATTTCAGCCACTAATTTTCTGGTTACAGTGACGTCACTAGTGACGTCATCAACTTGATTTTGAAAATCGTCAAATTTTTCGGTGATCTCCGTGATCTTCATCTTTAACTCTTCTTGCTTCTGAAGAGCAGTCTCCAAAGATCTTGCTCGCTCACCCAACTATGACGTCAATGTTTTGAGTGAATGACGTCATCAGGAGGTGAATCTAACCTGGTTTTTAAGGGCGTTCCACGATTGGTCAAAACTTGTTGTAGGAAGTGATGACGTCATTGAATCATTAGCAGGTTTTTGGAGATATGGTGATGACGTAGCAACTGGTTGTGGAGTGCTGATGACGTCATTAATCGAATTAGAGATGGATTTAAGTTCATCTTCTACATCCGGGAAACTGATTTGAGCTTCAAGTAGTGAAGCGGTACTTCCGGTTGATGACGTCACTGAAAATTTCGAAGAGTAATTTTTTTCGAGATTCAAATATGAATTTTACTGGAAGTTGTTCTCTCTTGTGATCCATGGAGATTGGAAGATGATAAATCTGTCACTAGATGTCGTTTTAAATCATCTCCAAGTAACTCTAACAACTCATCTTTTTCACCAACAAATCTGCATTTCATTAATTACTTTTTTGGCGTTTTTCATTTCTGGCCGAAACTACTTTTTGTCACGTGGCTTTTCACTGTTTCGAACATCAATAGCTGTGATGACGTCATCGTCATTCGAACTTGATACAGTACTGAGAGAGAGGCGTTCTAAATCACAAGACTTTTAAATAACAGCATCACGCGATGATTACGTCATCATACGTCGATCGGAGTTCTTCAGATCTCTCAGTTGTTGTTCATAATTTCGAATATCAGCTTCCAGTTTATCTTCTTCGTCATCAGATCTCGAGATGACGTCATCTTTTATAAAATTGATCATGTGATCATTTCCAAAATTATGACGTCATCTACCTTTACGAATTTGCTCCAAAGCCGTTTTCGCGTCGTTAAGACGTGACGTCAGCCGCGCGATTTCCCCTTCATACGCGTCGTCGTCACGCTTCAGTGCTTCTAACTGCAACAACTCAGCCGTGACCGAAAGCTCTACGTCATCAATCATTTGTGCTACGTCATCAGATTCTTTGAATAAATCTGTAAACTTAGTGATGACGTCATAGTCACATTGATGTCATCGACTCACCTGTGATGTAAGGATAATTAAGTTTGAATTTGTGAAGTTGATCTTTGTGCTCCTGAAGATCTTGGAGGAGCTTCTTCTTGGATTTGATCCTATCTGAGATTGGAGTTTGTTGGATGATCTCTTGCATCGATTTGGAGTTTAGTTTCAGAAGAGCTAGAAGCAAGATTGATTTCAAGTTAAAAGATGCAGAAAGACACGATCATCTTTAGTTTTTATCTTCAGTTAAAAATCTCAGATTTGAAATCCTTGAAGAAAGATCTTAAAATCATCTAAATCTTAAACCAAACAGGGACTTTGTGCTCCCTTATCTGAAAATCAAACAGGGGCCCTTCAAAACTTGCTTGTTGGGCAAATAAAAGGGGATACAAAAGGACTTTGGACCTTATATTGGGTTTCTGGGCCCAAAAAGCTGGAAAACTCTGCCAAAAATGGGCATAAAAGCAGGACACCCTCAAAGCCACTAAGAGAATTCGTGGCTGAAGTGTCAGATTTCTATGAAAAAAAGTTTATAAACCCTGAAAGCACTCCAAGAGAAGATCAAAAAATGGAAAAAAGAAGACACAAGGTGATGTGCCTTTTGGAGAAAATATCCTTGATGGCTTTCTGGGTTTTGGGGCGAAACTAATAGAGAAATTGATATTTAGAGGTTGGTTTGATATTCCAAAATGAAATGGAAGATTAAAAAGATAAAATCATTTCAAAGGGAGGACCCCTGATCAGGGATTTTCGTAAGATCAGGGATTTTCAGGATTTTGCAAAGATACCAGAATTCAGAATGTTTCCAAATTAATTTATCAAAACGCAAATTTCAATTTCCGACATAGAAACATCATGATGACGTCATCAACTTACATTGACCAATCTCTGCAACTTTTTCTTTCATCTTTTCCGCGTTTTTGATTTGTGACGTAATCTCTGCATCACGTGACTCCAATTCTTTCTCAATCTTCCCGCTTTTACTCATCATAATATTAAAGTTGGTTACCAAGCAACCAGACGCCATCAAGCTAACCGGAAGCTGCCTCGGCATGACGTCACGCTTCCGTTTTAACTCATCACGTAAATGACGAAATTGAATCAACATCGTCTGCATATGATGACGTCAGCACTAAAATGTTTGATGACGTCATCAGCTTACTTGAATTTCGTGTTGCTGTTTACGGGCGTCAGTGACGTCACTCACGATAAGCGGGCGTGCAAGTGATGACGTAGCACGCATGTGATACGCATCAAAGCATTCACTAAGTTCTTGAAATTCGTCCAATAAGATAGTCGCCTTTAAAACAATTTTTAAAAAAAGACATTTTTGTCAGATGACCTACTTGACTCGATTTGTGGATTTTTGCTTCGGCCATTTCTTGTACGCGGGCATAATGTTCGTTAAGAGTACTGACCGCTGCATTTAGTGACCTTTTACTGGCCATGTGGCTGGTCTGGTCCGCAATTTCTTGGGCAGAAGCATCTAAATTGACCAGTTTTACGTTGATTTTATCCAAAGCGTTGTTAATATCCTGTAATGAGAAGATGATGTCATCATCTGTTAGTGAGTGACGTCACACAAACCTTTTGTTGATCAATAGTGACGTCATCAGCGAAGAGTTTTTGTTCCACTTGAGTGAGCATTTGAGAAATTTCCAACATTTCGTGTTGATAGTCGCTACGTAATTCACAAGCATTTTCTAAATCCTAGAAATATCATCATATATGTGACGTCATCATCAAATTAATGTCACCAGACACTTATGACGTCATCATTACCTTCTCTTTGCTACGAATTTCTTGATGTAAGGTTGCCATGGCGACACGAATTCTTGCGATCATTGATGACAGTTCAGTTGGTAGAATCGTCATCTTCGCTAGATACTTACTCCTTTGCTCCTCTGAGATCTGATTGAAGTGAGATTCTTTGCGACTAATTTGCTCTTTCAGCTGTAGATTGTCAAATGACGTCATCACTACAATGATGACGTCACAAACCTGACGTAAAGTATCTAATTGATCCTGGACACAAGCAGGAGTTGCTGAAAGGTCTAAAGTCCGCTCTGCGTCATCACTGACGTCATCAATCCATGACAACATATCACGTAATTCAGCATTCAAATTGTCACGTGATTTCATTTCACGCTTCACTGCTTCCATTTTGCTCTTCGTCGCGTTCGATAATCTGTATATGATGATGTCAGCATGTGATGACGTCACGCACGCGACGTACTCGTTGCATCGGGAGTTAATGAGATTAGTTTTGATCTTCAGCCTCATCTGATCTTCAGAAGATGAGAGACGAGATAGAATTGCTTCTGATGACTCATGTATGAGACTCATACGACGAGTCACTGACGTCATATCGTTGCTTAGTGATTTTAAAACCAATCTGTTATTAAGATGACGTTTCAATTTGATGATGACGTCATTTACATCTTACTTTTGATCGTTTAATTCTTTAGAAGTCATTTTTTCGATTTTGTCTTTAGGTAACTTCTTAGAAATTTCATTTATTGTTTTCTCAGTTGTAGAAGTCACGTGATAATAATTCTGCCAATCACGTGAATAACGATCAAGTAAACGATGAATTTCCTGCGATTTTAAGGGTTTCCGATTATAAAAGTTGAAATATTTCAGAATTTCTTACGAAAAGTGTTTCCGTTTAAAAAATTAAAATTAATTAAGAATTTTGAAACCTTAGTTCTTGACTCGATTCGGTTTAATCTTTGGGTAATTGGGGTCAAAGATCTCGATATAGCGGCCCGCCCTCCTATTTCCTTGGTCAGTACTTTTGAGACCCCGTTCAAAGCTTGGACACTTCCATCAAGGTTTACTGTTTCCGAAGCAATTTTCTATAAAAATTTAACATTTAAAATCTGTCAACATTTTTAATGTTACCAACTTGAAAAAGTCGAATTTTTTCATTTGCTTCTTCGTAACTTGTCGGCATCACGTGATCAAAAGTCTTCAGTTTTTCTTCAGCTTCTTCTAATTGTGACGTCACTCGTTCTAATTCGCGATCGAAACCTTCCCACGTGACTGCAGACGTCTACGACATCAAAATCAGTTACGTCATTGTCTTACAAATTGATGACGTCACACCTTCAATACGTCATGAATCTCTTTGACTTGTTCAAGAAGATAGACAGCGCGTTGGCGGACAGCTTCGACTGTCGTGTCTAAAGTGTCCACAGCTGTCCTGGTCAGGTTATTGTCCAGACTTTTTAGGTCTTTTGCAACTTCTTCTAACTCTTCCACGTGATTCAAGATTTCACTTTCAGTGGCAAAGAGAGCCTAAAAGATCAGAAGAAGATCAGAAGATGAAAAACGCGACAAAATCTACAAATAAGCTACAAAAATACAAATTGATGACGTCATCAATATTCAAAAATAAGCTGTTAAAAACTCTGACGTCATTATGACGTCATATCAACGCAAGAGCTGATTAGAACAAATTTGGTTAGTGCTACAACTGAAGCCAAAAACTTAAAAAGCCAAAATTGTTTCACTAAAAATACCTCTAATCCATGAATGACGTGGCAAGTCTGAATTACAACAATTACGTCACAAAAAAACGAGTCTTAATTCGAATTATTAAAATTAATTTTTTTAGTTTCATTGCAAAGTTATTCTGAAGAAATAAAATCTGTCAACTCAACATCACCACGTGACGTCACGAGTTGTGAAAAGATATTTGAACGATGACGTCACCTTATGACGTATGAGTAGTTGTTTGGAGTGTTGAGGATCAGTGTCTGATTGAAGAAGTTGTAACTCCGCACTTGCTGTCGATAATTTACTTTGTACTTTTCGTAGACAGTTGTCATAGCGACGACGCTTTAGCAACGAATCTTCCAAATATTTCTAGAAAAGTTTTATTCTCGTTAAAAAGAAGAGTTAAAAGTTGATGACGTCATACCTTCTTAGCGGAAATTGCTTCACGGACACTGGAGTCTAAATGATGAAGTTTATCAAGTTGATTAGAGACACCTAGTGGTAAGTCTTCGTCATCTTGCTTGTTACGTTGCAGCTCCTTATCACCAAGGGCAACCAAAATACGAAGTTTTGATTCAGCTTCTTCTTGAATAATCTAAACAAAAATCTTCATCATTAGGACACGATTTAGAATGATAGGATGTACATGGAGCTTTTTTATTTCTTCTTCTACACTTTGAGGGTTTAACTTCAAGGGTCCGAGACATCTAAGGGCACTTTCCACTTCTTCTAACCACTGAAAACCTTCATCTAAATCTCCTTCTAAATCACGTCGAGACACCAACCTTAAAAACATCACAATGACGTCATCATCTCAACTAATGACGTCACTTACTTCTTTTCTAGGTCACGTTGTTTTTCTCCTAGTGTAGCTTGTAATCGATGAAGATTACCTCGAAGATGATCGACCTTATGACGTATCAACTCCCGATCTTGATCATCCATTTGTTGGCAGAGAAGTTCAGCTATTCCACTGACAGACCTCAATTCAATCTGACAACTTGTCAACATCGCCGCCATTTGCTGTTTGATGACGTCATTAGTTACATGCGGTTTTAATTTGAATAAAAATATTATTTTTTTAACGTGACGTCATCATGTTGACGTCATCAACTGAAGAAGTAACGTTGATAGCAACGTGAGGTGAAGTCGGACCCCCGGACCCCATATAAGCAGAATCATTAAAATTGACCATAATAGAGTGTCCCTAACTTCTTAGACCCGCTACCTGATGATGCGGCCCAGTGACCTGGGACATTTTCTGTCCCAATTTACTCTTATGGTCCTTGATTTTCCAGAAAACTATTTACTGATATTCAGGGGCACCTTCTACCTCGTGACACTACACCTTCCACCCCACGCTAACAAAACACTCTCTTCTGTTTAATCTCTAGAGAGTATACCAGGGACATGGGACAGAGATTTTGAGGTCATCAGATTGTCCATTTTCTGTCTAGGCTTCCTTCTACCATAGCAACAAGGTAGTGTAGTGACGCGCGCGGTAGACGTCAAAACAGATTTAATTTGAGATTATTGGAGCGATTACGTCATTAAATACAGATTAATTACCTGTGACATGCTCAATTTGAGTTCGACGCGCGATGCAGATGATGACGTCATCTCGCGTTCACATTCACTGATTTGTTCTTTTAGTTCCAACATTCGTCTTTCAAATCTTTCGCGTGTTGCTGCCATCTCGCGGAAGTTTTCAATTCGCTGACAACTTTGTTGCGTCATTCGATGGTAGATGGCAGTTGCTATAGAAACGAGTGATTAGTGAAGTAGTGATGACGTCATTGTGGAAAAAACCTTTTAGAAGTTCTTCAGGTTGCCATGGTTGTCCAGATGTCTTGAGACAATCTCTCATCTTTTCGATTTTATCAAGATCAGGCTTGCGCTCTAAAATAGCTGATTGAATTTTCTGTAAAAAGATCAAAAGAAGATCAAAAGAAGATCAAAAGAAGATCAAAAGAAGATCAAAAGAAGATCAAAAGAAGATCAAAAGAAGATCAAAAGAAGATCAAAAGAAGATCAAAAGAAGATCAAAAGAAGATCAAAAGAAGATCAAAAGAAGATCAAAAGAAGATCAAAAGAAGATCAAAAGAAGATCAAAAGAAGATCAAAAGAAGATCAAAAGAAGATCAAAAGAAGATCAAAAGAAGATCAAAAGAAGATCAAAAGAAGATCAAAAGAAGATCAAAAGAAGATCAAAAGAAGATCAAAAGAAGATCAAAAGAAGATCAAAAGAAGATCAAAAGAAGATCAAAAGAAGATCAAAAGAAGATCAAAAGAAGATCAAAAGAAGATCAAAAGAAGATCAAAAGAAGATCAAAAGAAGATCAAAAGAAGATCAAAAGAAGATCAAAAGAAGATCAAAAGAAGATCAAAAGAAGATCAAAAGAAGATCAAAAGAAGATCAAAAGAAGATCAAACGAAGATCAAAAGAAGATCAAAAGAAGATCAAAAGAAGATCAAAAGAAGATCAGAAGAAGATTAGAAGAAGATCAGAAGAAGATCAGAAGAAGATCAAAAGAAGATCCAAAGAAGATCAAAAGAAGATCAAAAGAAGATCAAAAGAAGATCAAAAGAAGATCAAAAGAAGATCAAAAGAAGATCAAAAGAAGATCAAAAGAAGATCAAAATAAGATCAAAAGAAGATCAAAAGAAGATCAAAAGAAGATCAAAAGAAGATCAAAAGAAGATCAAAAGAAGATCAAAAGAAGATTAGAAGAAGATTAGAAGAAGATTAGAAGAAGATTAGAAGAAGATTAGAAGAAGATTAGAAGAAGATTAGAAGAAGATTAGAAGAAGATTAGAAGAAGATCAAAAGAAGATCAAATTTGTAACAAGTCACCGACAAGAAGATGGAATCAGAAATGTTACCAACCTGACTTTTGTGCAATAAAGTCCTTGCCTGTCCAGCCGTGTGACCGGTGGACATACCATCTAATTCATGTAACATTGTCTGCCCCACACCTAAATAATCTTCTAATTCATTCAGAGCGAGCGAATACGCTCTTCGTGACGTCATCATCTCTCGTATACATTCCGCTTTTTCTAACGCAGCAAACTCAACACTACAATAAGTAGTGACGTCATCATGACATCATCATCGATTAAAAACGTCATACTTGTCGAATTGATCTTTCAGATTAGTGATCTTGCTCCTTAGAAGACTTTTTTCGATGTCTGAGAGTTCATCAAGGATCTGATTTGATTTTTCTTCAACTTTTGATACCAACTCATGATACTTCACTTTCTCTTTGATGATCGTCTTCAAACGCGATGATGTATGACGTCATCAACGCCATCAAAACATCACTTACCTCATAACGCGATAACTGACTATCAAGTTGATCAAGTGATGACGACAGATTGATCTGTGGAAACGTGATGACATCACACTCTTTCAACCATCTCATACATCGATCGATCTCTGCTTGAAAGATCTCGCGTTCAGTGAGCAACTTCTGAAGATCACTCATCCTCTTCATCCACAGATCATCTACTTCTTCATAAAGATCTTTCAAACCTAATCATCAAGAATGACGTCATCGCACATTTTTGTGACGTCATCAAACCTTCGGAGCTGAGAACTTCTGGACGATCTTTATGAATGATTTTGATCCCAGACTCAATGACGTCACCGACTGTGTCTTTATGACGTAATATCTCTTTACGTAAGATCTAAACACAAAAATATCAATAATTGAGCGATGACGTCATCATGTGATGACGTACTCGGTGATCTTGAATCATCTTAGCGATTCCATCCGGTAATAAGGGTTTCCAAATAACTTTTTCTAGATTTTCTTTGATATGTTGAAGCCAAGCTAAAGTCTGAAAGAAATTTTCTTCAAGTTTCTGATTCATGGATCAACTACTGACTTGTTGTGAAGTCGCCCATAAATCCTTTCGTCGCCCAATAGCGTGATTTAAAGCGTTTGTTTTATCGTTGGCTTTTGATTGGGCAATTCTGAATTGGTTTTGGATGTGAGTTACGAGATCATGAAGCTCTTCTCTTTCAGAAGAGCTGAGACTCAGAGGTAGAGTCTGATGACAGCTACTCATTTCACTAAAGTGCTCCTTCTTCTGGAGTAACTCCTTACAAGTCATCTGTTCAAATTGATCTTTTAAATCTTAAGAGTCTTAAGAGTCTTCTTTTTCGAGTGATATAAGATGATGAAGATCAGATGATTCTAATCTCATTTTCAAATTTCTTAAAAGTAGTTAAGAAGTTGTGAAAATCGCGACTCAGTCTCAAGTCTTACTAATTGCAGAAAATTGGTTTTAAATTTAGTGACGTAGGTGGTATTAACGCGATCATTTCATCACGTGATTAATTACGCTTCTTTTAAACTGACGTCATCAAAATTGTTGATATCAAAAAATGCAAACAAAAAACTTTTTGCACTTTTTTAAAAAGTAAATTTTTAGTTTCAGAGGTCAAAGGTCATTTAAACTTTTCAAGCCACAAACTCTAAACTTGAAAAAGTTTTTAAAAAGATGAAAATTTAGAGAAGAGACGAATACAATTGTTTCAAATTAGAAAGAACATTTTGGAGTCGTCTACTTTTGGCGACGAGAAAACAATCATGATGCCCAACTAAAGACTTTTGGCAATCAAGGGCCAAAAACTAAGAAGTCTTTTTCGCGTAAAAGGACTTCTTTTGGCTTCTAGAAGCATTTTCGTGATTACTCTGTTCATTGAAGCGTAACGAAACAGGAGAAAAGCTTTTGTGGAGTTTAATTTAAAACGTAGATTGCACTTACGCTATGCTTTTGTCGAACAGCAATCAATTCTTCAACACTCAACGTCATGGGAACCATAGTAACCACAGTATCAATGACGTCATCAATCCAAACACTTGTGACATCAAGATGCTGACGATATTGCTTCAATTCACAAATTGTTGATTCTAACATTTGAACACGCGATTGAAACTTCTGCGCTGACTCAATCCATCGTTGATTCAAATGCCTGATGACGTCACGTGTAGACTCATTACTGATGACGTCATCACTACACTAACCGAACGCGGTTTTCACAATCTTCTGCATCACGTGACTTCATCCTTGGAGTCAACTTTTCGAGATCTTCACTCAATTTTTCAAGTTTTGGTTTTTCTTTTTCCATTTCAGCAACTAATGCCTACGTGATGATGACGTCATTAATGAATGACGTCATTTGTGTAGAAGTTGTTCAAACCTTTGCTCGTTGTAATCGTGTTTCTGTGACGTCACTGAAATCGCGTAAAAGCTTATCAGCTTCGTGTTTGTAGTTTGACGTCATCTGATCTACTTCTATCAGTTGGCTGAAGTGAAAAGTGAATGACGTCATAAATCGATGATGACGTCACGAACACGTTATAATTTACTTGTTGAAGTTTTCAGTGAAATTCAAACTTTTTTTTCGAGAAATTTCCAGGTTTCGCGCGCGAGATACCAACTGTTGCCACTGGACAACTAAGTCCTGGAAGTTTTCGTCCACGTGACCTGTGATCACGTGTTTAGTTGGAAGTTTCAACAACTCTCGAATCTCAGAACCTGTTGGATGAAGATTAAGGAATTTTTCTTTTAGAATATCAAAGATTTCGCTTTTTGCTTCGATTTCTTTCAATTTATTTTCACATTGATTAAAATTGTGTCTTGCGGATGCAAATGAGGCATCATTCGGTGTTCGTTCCATTTCACTGATTTCAATCTCATTCTCCATCAACCAATCCTAGATTACAAGAGCATGACGTCATCACTATGACGTCATCACAATATACCTTGATCTCTGTTAATAAGATGTCTGTTGTCTTCCAACTATCTTCATGTTTAGATGAAAGATCAAGGAGGTTTGAGACTTCATCTTTACAATTTCGTAAATCTTCAGCGAGTGATTCCACTTGAGAAGATTTAGAGAGCTCCCCAAAGACACTTTCCTCTTTTTCTATAAATAAGAACATAAAAAAAGGGGTCCCCAATACGCCCCAATCAATTACCTCTGATCTCTTGAACCATATTTGACAAGCTTCTACTCCTGTCTCTTGCTTCCGATGATGACGTAGGTGGTAATGACGTCATCATTCGAGCAGTTGTTCTTTTTTCATTTAACCACGTCTTCAACTGAGTCACTTTCAAACTGACGTCATAGAACTTGTTGATGACGTCAGACAAGCTTTGAACTAATTGGCTAGCCGACCCTTCTACAGTTTCATAAGTTGTCTGTAATGAGTGACGTCACTAAGTGATGATGACGTCATCACTGAAAACTCACTTTTAAACTTGCTAGTTGCTTAGCAACAATAGCTTCTATTTCATCACGATCTTCTGGCTCATATTCATCAATTAAATTTTTCCCGCGCTTTTCTGCTGACGTCATTTCCTCTTTAAAATTGATGACTTCATTACGGATTGCGTCATAATTTCTCATCAACTCTTCCAACTCTTCTAAATTCGACTCCGTAGAAGTTGAAAAATCCTTCAAAATACAGATTTCAAATTAGTCACGCGCTTGTGACGTCAACACTCTGTTTTACCTTTGATGACGTCATCATTATTTGAGATGATTTTGATAAAAGCCATTTTTCGCCCGATTGAATGACGTCATAATAATCTTGATGAGTTTTAACCTATCAAAACGTAATGACGTCATTGCAACTTTAAAATAATGACGTCATCACTAACTTTTGCTTTCATTCCTTCGATTTTGTCACGTATCAATTCTAACACGTGATCATATTTCGCTTTCAGCATTTCAATGTCACGTGACGTGTTCAATGACGTAGTTGCTTGGATACGAGTTGACTTATTGATGACGTCATTCAGTTTTTCACCATATTTTCCCACTTCTTCTTCAAGTCCGATATATCTACATGATGACGTCATTCATACTTCATCCTTGATAATATTGATGACGTCACCTTGATAATTCCGATTTCTTCTCAAAAAGTTCAAAGTTCACTTTCGGATTCACTTCAACTTTCTTGATGACGTCATCTAACCACGTGTCAAGGGTCTTTAGTGCTGTGACGTAAGCACGGTGATGTAACAAGTCACGACTCAAACCACGTTGGAAATTTTGAATCTTAATGTAAAGCTCCTGTGAAGAAAACTTCCATGAAAATTTGATGATGACGTCATCAGTGACGTCACCTGAAAATCGTCATGTTGAGAGTTGATCTGAGTCTGGATTTCTGAGTGGATACTCCCATCCAGAAGACTCATCATCTTTCCGGCTTTTTCTGAAAGTTCAGTCAGATTCTGTTTGTGATCTTCAAACTCTGTCAGGAGTTCTTCGAGACGTTCGTGATTGTCCTGAAGAAAGATGGGAAGAAGATCAGAAGAAGATCAGAAGAAGATCAGAAGAAGATCAGAAGAAGATCAGAAGAAGATCAGAAGAAGATCAGAAGAAGATCAGAAGAAGATCAGAAGAAGATCAGAAGAAGATCAGAAGAAGATCAGAAGAAGATCAGAAGAAGATCAGAAGAAGATCAGAAGAAGATCAGAAGAAGATCAGAAGAAGATCAGAAGAAGATCAGAAGAAGATCAGAAGAAGATCAGAAGAAGATCAGAAGAAGATCAGAAGAAGATCAGAAGAAGATCAGAAGAAGATCAGAAGAAGATCAGAAGAAGATCAGAAGAAGATCAGAAGAAGATCAGAAGAAGATCAGAAGAAGATCAGAAGAAGATCAGAAGAAGATCAGAAGAAGATCAGAAGAAGATCAGAAGAAGATCAGAAGAAGATCAGAAGAAGATCAGAAGAAGATCAGAAGAAGATCAGAAGAAGATCAGAAGACCTGTGACCTGGGAAATTTTCTGTCTCAATTTACTCTTATGGTCCTTGATTTTTCACAAAACTATTTATTGATATTCAGGGGCACCTTCTACCTCGTGACACACTACACCTTCCAACCCACGCGAACAAAACTCTCTTCTGTTTAATCTCTAATCCATCTTATCACTGAAACAAACCTCATACTACCCTCTCATATATCACTTCGTTTTTATTATAGTGGAGATCTAATAATTGGTGACGTGGTCCAGGGACCTGGGACAGAGATGTTGAGGTCATTAGATTGTCCATTTTCTGTCTAGGCTTCCTTCTACCATAGCAACAAGGTAGTGTAGTGACGCGCGATCGGATAGACGTCAAAATATTGATGTATGGAGATCTACTCAACTTACAGTGGAGATCTAATAATTGGTGACGTGGTCCAAGACCTGGGACAGAGATGTTGAGGTCATTAGATTGTCCATTTTCTGTCTAGGCTTCCTTCTACCATAGCAACAAGGTAGTGTAGTGACGCGCGCGGTAGACGTCAAAATATTGATGTATGGAGATCTACTCAACTTACCAAGAGGCAAGTGGAGAACAGATCTCAACATGAAGAAGATCACCAAGAGATCAGTAAAAGGAAAATTTTATCGAGAGATTAAAAGATGAATTAGAAAGATGAAGTTGATCTTACTTTAGCATCATGAAGTGAAAGAGCATTTGTGAATCGGTCAGTAGCAGTAGTGAGCCAATTATCAAAATCATCAGAGACTTCCTGGAACTTGATCTGAGATTTGATCCCTATCTGCATCTTCCTCAATTTCTTCTGACATTTTACAGATAGTGTTTGATAACGAGAACTTAAATTAGTTGCCTAAAAAACAATTCAGATCTTTCAAAGTCTTTCAAAGACTCTTTTAATCCACAGACCTCCTTGCTAACACTGCCATCTAGTGGTGGACAAGTTTCTAACAAATGTTGAGCAGTTTTATTCAATTTTTCCAACTTTTTTCTCATCTCACCAACTTCATCAGCAAAACATTCAAATCTTTCTAATTGTTTTTTATTAGTTTCCAAAACACAAGTCAACTCCATCTAAAAATTCCCATGACAACAATCAAATCATAACTGATGACGTCATACTCACATCGTTTTCTGGCGCTTTTTCTATTTTCAATAACCAATCAGCAAATTCTTTTAAAAGTTGTTCAAACTTGCGATTTTCACCAAGGCAACCAGTGACGTCATCAATCGTGTTTACTAATGACTTTTTATAGAAGTTCCATTCCTCTTTCAGATTCTACAAATTACATGACGTCACGAATGACGTCACAAACGTCACGTAACTCACTTGAAGCTGTTGTTTGATTCCTTTATCTTGAGAGGAACTTTTTTTACCAGCTATAAAAGCTTGCTTCAATTTCTCTTCACCCTCGCCTAGATTTTCCTTGATCTGATGCAGCATCTATGACATCATTATTAGTAATCGTCATCGGTTGCCATGACAACAACAACAACCTTTAAATTTTCTTCTAACTTCGTTCTGTTCACTGATTGGTCGGAAAGTTTGAATAGTTCGTGCGGTTTTTCCTGAAACCAGCTGCTGAAGACGTGAAGAGCTTCATTGTAGGTCTTTGTAGTTTCAGCTGATGCTTCTGCTTCATCTAACAGCACTGTGACGTCATCATGATTAGTGACGTCATCAAAAAAATCGATTACGAAAATCGTGTGATGACGTCACACCTTGTATTTGATTAGCGATTTCTTGATAAGATTCTCGAAGTTCGGCGTGCGACAATCGCGTCCCACTTCGATCTCCTGTCATGTCACCAATCTTCGTCGCCACTTGGTGGCAGTGCTCGATCAAAACCGCTTGTGACGTCACTTCCTTCGATAAATTTCGAAACTTTTCCAAATTTCCAAATGCTGACGTCACACCCAAGTCGTTCTGCTCACAAAAAAGTCAGTGACGTCATCACTACAGATGGGTGACGTCATACTTCGTGACGCATCGCTTCTTTTTCTTTGTTGATGAAGATTTGTGTCCTTTGAATCCAATCTTGAGCATCTGCAAGACACTCCTGATACTCAATCCAAGCTCCAATCGAAGATGTCAGCTTCGATCTGTAAGATAAAATTTGATTATTTATATTTCAGAAAATTCTGATCTTTCAGAAGATGTTGATCTTTCAAAAGATTCTGATCTTTCAAAAGATTTTGATCTTTCAGAAGATTTTGATCTTTCAGAAGATTTTGATCTTTCAGAAGATTTTGATTTTTCAGAAGATTCTGATCTTTCGGAAGATTTTGATCTTTCAGAAGATTTTGATCTTTCGGAAGATTCTGATCTTTCTGAAGATTTTGATCTTTCGGAAGATGTTGATCTTTACCTGTTGATCTCAGATGAAGATCTGAACTCCTTCCAACATTTTTCAATCCTCTCAATTTCTCTCTCAATCGCATTTCGTCCTTTCAATGACGTCGAAGGTAAAATCTTTTCTCCGCGACCTAAAATGACGTCATCAGCATAAACATGACATCACATGACGTCATCACCTTGTAAGAAGTTGATCTTGATCTCAACATCTTGAGAAGTTGAAATTAATTCATCGAATTTATTTAAACGTTGCTCCAACATGCTTCTTCCTCCCATAAGACTCGAATAAGATTCCATTCGAAGATTCAGATCATCTAAAGACTCTCCACAATCCACAAGACTCTCTTGGAAGATCTGATGCTCCATCAAATATTGCTCGCTTCGTTTCACAGCCTCCTAACATGTGATGATGTCATAGTAACGCGATACACCACGTGATGACGTCACCAACCTGTAGTTGCTTGCTGGTCACGTGATATCGCGTTAGCAACTGATTTACGCGCGATATTTCCACGTGACTTCCCGCTCTTTGAGTTTTTCGTTTCAAACGATCAAACTTATATTGATGATCATGAATTTCCTCCATCAGCGACTACATCAAGATTATTATGACGTAATCAGTTGTGACGTCATCATCATTTACCTGTAGCGCGTGGAATTGCGATTTTTTGAGACCTATTGTCGCTTTTAAACCGTTTTCGGCTTCGAAACGCGCTGTGACGTCATCAATCCACGTAACCATGGCTTGCGCGTTTGAATCGATATCTTCAAGCTGTTCTACATAATTCCGTAAGTTCTGTTCCTTCTCCTGTAGTTTCAAATATAGAATTTACGCGATTATGACGTCATCAACATACCTGCAGCAACGAAAACATATTTTTCCATAAATCACGTGACGCTTTTGTTTGTTGTTTCACGTTTCCATCGTTACCAAGAACCGCGATTAAACAATCACTAGAGTTTGCAACAGAGTTGATCTTCGTTTGACCCTCTTCCATGGAATTTAAAAGCGCCTGTGACGTCATCAAATCGTGTCATATGACGTCATGAAAGCTATTTGAGTGATTACTTGTAAATGTCGGAGTTTTTCTACAGCTGTCTCGTGGTTGCCTGACATTTCACTGTATTTGTAAACAACTTCTTTTTTGCTTTTTACCCAAGCTTCAAAATCGCGTACAGCCGTCGCGAAGTTTTCCTGCAAGCTTTTCTCGCATTCTTTTTCGCGTTTAATCGCTTTGGAACGCGCTTGTTCAAATCTAATTAACAAATTAGAAAGATTAATTTTTTGGAGTGAAAAATGTCAACTTTTACCTTTGAATTGTGAAAGTTACTTCTTTTGATAATTTATTTACTTGTTCGTTCTGATAATTGCGACAAATATTATTCAATCGCGCTTTTAACGTCATGACGTCATCTTGTAAGTCTTTCAACTTACCACTTAAAACCTACCAATAAAGTCATAAAAAGATGACGTCATCAGTTTTGACGTCACCTGGCATTTTTTCAAGATTGCTGTTGTAGATACAGGATCACTAGATAAGTCTTCTTCATCCAGTTGTCCGATGTTGACGTCATCAAGTCGAGATGCGAGATGATGTAGGGATTTTGAAAGAGCTTCAAACTCAATCCCGAAACTCTCTTCGTATTTTGTTAATTGCGCAAATTTAGATTCCAAAAAAATTTCAGTCTCCACCAAATTTCTGTCCCAACTTCTCCAGTCCAATTTCAAACTACAAATGACGTCATCAGAACCAAAACTTCAAATCATCAGCAGCTTATGATGACGTCATAGAAACAATTTGCTTACCATCACGTCATCTATTGATAATTTCTATGACGTCACCAATTTATAATTTATCAAGAATCTTATTGGTTAATGGTGACATCATCAAAAGTTGCTTAGGTGACGTCATTTATATCTCACCTTTCCAGCTCAGCTTTGATGACGTCACTTCCACTTTCAGCTGTATTTTCCATCACGTGACCTCCTATATCAACAGCAGCATCTAACTTTTGTCGTCCATGACTACGTGTCG
Organism: Pegea sp. RAD2-039; assembly: GCA_034620365.1. Classification (NCBI taxonomy): domain Eukaryota; kingdom Metazoa; phylum Chordata; class Thaliacea; order Salpida; family Salpidae; genus Pegea; species Pegea sp. RAD2-039. The sequence continues at coordinate 79,260 of JAQGEQ010000349.1, read as the reverse complement.
CTTTTAAGCTCTGCGGATGAACGTCATAAGAATCAGCTGATGTAGATGACGTCATCAACCTGAATTTTCTGTAATTTCTTTTGTACTTCTTCCTTTTCGTCACTAGTGACGTCATTCCAGCGATTTAATTCTTCTTTTGCTGATTGAATCCAGCTGATGACGTCACTAGATGCCTCATAATATTCTTCATGTTCTCGAACCCATGACGTCAATTCTTCTAGACGCTCAGTGGCGCTTACTTTGACGTCACAATATCGCTCTTCAACAATCTGATGACGTCATATTGAAGACAGTGACGTCATCATAGACTGAAATCTCACCTCAAAATCTTCGTGGCGCCCCAAACGTTCCGCTCCAGCGCGGAGAGACTCAATGACGTCAGCATGTGACGTCACATCAGCAGCAATTAAACTGTTAATGACGTCATTACATCAAGATCTTGATGACGTCACTTTGAGCTCACCTGTATTTGTCTAATTGTACTTCTTTGTCCTTGAGGTCATTGACTAGGATTGGACGACCGGCAAACAGCTCGAAGTTTTCGTCCAACCACGTGATCAGCTCATTATGTGATTGTTCAAATTGTAGCCAATCAGAAAGTCGAGTTTCACACGTGACTTGTTGCGAGTTGATGACGTCAGAAATATTATCAAACTTTTCTTTGATTTCATTCATACATCTGGAAAAATTATTTTAGATTTTAATAAATAAATGAATAAATAAATAAATGAATGAATAAATAAATGAATAAATAAATAAATGAATAAATAAATGAATAAATAAATGAATAAATAAATGAATGAATAAATGAATAAATGAATAAATAAATGAATGAATAAATGAATAAATGAATGAATGAATAAATGAATAAATGAATAAATGAATAAATGAATAAATGAATAAATGAATAAATGAATAAATGAATAAATGAATAAATGAATAAATGAATAAATGAATAAATGAATAAATGAATAAATGAATAAATGAATAAATGAATAAATGAATAAATGAATAAATGAATAAATGAATAAATGAATAAATGAATAAATGAATAAATGAATAAATGAATAAATGAATAAATGAATAAATGAATAAATGAATAAATGAATAAATGAATAAATGAATAAATGAATAAATGAATAAATGAATAAATGAATAAATGAATAAATGAATAAATGAATAAATGAATAAATGAATAAATGAATAAATGAATAAATGAATAAATGAATAAATGAATAAATGAATAAATGAATAAATGAATAAATGAATAAATGAATAAATGAATAAATGAATAAATGAATAAATGAATAAATGAATAAATGAATAAATGAATAAATGAATAAATGAATAAATGAATAAATGAATAAATGAATAAATGAATAAATGAATAAATGAATAAATGAATAAATGAATAAATGAATAAATGAATAAATGAATAAATGAATAAATGAATAAATGAATAAATGAATAAATGAATAAATGAATAAATGAATAAATGAATAAATGAATAAATGAATAAATGAATAAATGAATAAATAAATGAATAAATAAATGAATAAATTAATAAATAAATGAATAAATGAATAAATTACGGATTTTTAGATTTTTTTCACTAGAATTTTGAAAGAGTATTTTATTAGGAGTTAAATTTTCAAAAAGTTTTTATGTCTTCGGCTGTTATTGGAAAAATTGAACAAAAAGTTGATGTAGAAAAACAGAAAAATTGATTAAAAATCCGTTTTTAGAATACTGCTTAATCCTAAGTAAATAATTACATGAAAAAGTTGATTACAAAATATAAGTATTTGTAGTTTAGGAAAAAATTGGTTTTTGAAATTGAAATTATGTAATTAAACAGATGTAAGTTTTCTATTCTTTGAGTGAAAATTTGAAAATTAAAAAAAAGTTATTTAGTTTCAAAAATGTTGTTTGAAAATTTGAATATTTACAAACAACAAAATGAATTGTTAAAAATATTGTGAAAATTGTAAACGTTTAGTTTATAAACAATCTCTTAATATAAAGTTGATAAAAAAAAATTTTATAAAATATTTTGATATTTAAATTTATTATTTTTAAAGTAGAAACATTAGATAATATTTAAAAAAACATTTTTTTAAGATTTCAACTTTTTAAGAAAAGCTTTTTTTACAAGATTCTTTAAAATTAAAATAATTTTTTCAAATTTCTAAAAGATTTTAAAAAAATTGCAACTTTCATAAATCAATTTTTTTGTTTATAAACAAAAATTTAGTTGAAAAATCAACAAAAAAATTATGATTTTGCTAGGTGATGATGACCACGTGACTTATCTTCATCTCAACAGGACTATTAGAGGATGCTACTCTCATACAAACTCTCTCGAAGTGAGAAGATTTCAACAAACCTATAAATCTCATTCCTTCCTTCACACGTGATACTTTCGCTAACTCGTTCCGCTCGACCGAACATCACATTCAATTGGACTTCTTCCTCACGATGACGCTGTTGTAAACCTTCAATTTCTCGCGATCTAAAAATCATGACGTCATAACTGCATCAGATCCAGCTGAATTCACCTGGATTCTAAATCGACGCGATCGAGCGTAGTGACGTCATAATCATCTAATTTGCGTTCAACTGAACTAAGACGCGACCTGAACGATTTAACTCCTTCTTCATATTGTTGGTAATCAGCAACATCTTGCTCGCAGTGACGTAATCGCTCCTATGATTCAATCACTCTTAAAATGATGTCTTTGCTTACGTCATCATTACCTTCACTTTTTTGCAGAGTTGGTGATAGAAGTTGATGACGTCATGTGTACGTCGTGATGTTTTGTTTGGTTGTGAATCAGATGGTTCAATTAATTGATAACTTTGATCTTGAAAATTATCAATTTCTTTTTCTTTCATTTTCAAATTTTTGTTTATTTTCTGTAATAAAGTAACTTTTTAGGGGATTTTTTTTTTATGTAATCTTTATTTAAGTCTCAGATTAGTTTTGAAATGGATATCATGACTTTTAATAATATGATAAGACCTAAATTAATCCCCTTAATGATTTCTAGTCTTAAAATCCGAATTTTTAGAAATTTGTTGAAAAAATATAAAAAATTGATGTGAAGAAGTTGTTGTTGAAAATCTCTGATTTAAATATTTGTATTTTTAGTATAAACAACAAGAACTGTTTTCAAATTTGATTTTTTAATGTTTATTTATTTTTATTATTTTTTTTACTTTCAAATTTTCGAGTTGTGAGATTTTCTCTTCTAGCAAATCTTGATTTCGATTTTCTTTATCAAATTCAGCTTCCAACATCTTTAAATCTTTTTCAATCTCCTTCCGACTTCCATCTAAATTCCTCATCACATCCAAAGATGTCTCCAAGCAATCAATCTCATCCTACATCAAGAAGACGTTAAAAAGATCAACATAAAACACCTAAGAGATCACCTGAAAATTCAAATTAAAAATCCTCCAAGAATTCCCAACTTCCAGGACTTGCTGTTGGATCGAATCATTCTCATTTTTTTGAAGATTAGATTGGGAGCAAATGTCCCCTGATTCCACAACCTTTCCAACAATATCTTTACCTTCAGATAGCCTATCAGTAAAATCTTCCATCTTCTAATCAGATAAAAGCAAACAGATTGACAAATGTCACTCAAGACATCTTCACAATCAACCTTTAGTTTTTCTTCGATAGTGATGACGTCATCTTCTGACGTCACGACACACAGCGAGACTAGATCTTTTGCTGCAGTGAGCCAAGTATAAAAATCAGTCACAGATGAATTAAACCTCTCTTCTAAATCCTTCATCAGATCTTCCAGCACTAAAAACAATGACGTCATCATCAATAATGACGTCATCCACACTACACCAACCTTTTGCAGAGAATTTGATGATGACGTCATAACGCCCAGCTAGGTTAGTGACTTTTTCTTGTAGTGATGACAACTCTGACGTCATATGATACTTCCGACAGAGACTGTTAAGATGCTCTTTAGAGGATTCAATGTCATCATGATGAGATAGAAGCTCAGAATTAACATCCTGCAAACGATGACGTCATATTGATGATGACGTCACAAGCACGTGACGTACTCGTGCTTTCTTCAAGTTGTCAACTTTGAGATTTTTGTGGATGTTCATCAGAAAAAGGTTTTTATGTTCCATCCAATCAATCAGTTGATCGATATAAGATTCCAACATCGTCCTCTGCGAGTTAAAATCTTCCATCTTGCTCTTTGCCTACACACACGATGACGTAACAACCACACGAAACATGTGACGTCATCAACCTGTCGATAGACGTTTGCGGATTTTTCTAATTTCGATTTGATGTTGTCACTGATCTGAATAATCTCTAACATCTCCCCGACCCCAAATCTCCTCCGACTTTTTTGGATCTCCTCCATTTGGCTCTCAATGACGTCATACATTTGTTTTTTTCTAAACACATGATGACGTCATCACATGACAAGACACGTGATCAACTCACTCAGCAAGCTCTTCTTTGATTTTAGCCAATTTTGATTGCAACTTGATGACGTCATCAAGAGTTGATAATGACGCATTCATTTCATTTACTGATGACGTCATCCATTCATCGATGTTGTCATCAACACGAGTCAACTCTTTCCAAAGTAATAGCTGCTCACTAAAACTTTCTCCAATTTCTTCGACTTTATCCGAAACATCCAAATATCTACATCGATGACGTCATTAACAAACAGCTGATGACGTCATCACCGCTTATACCTGTCGATGAGATGTTCAATTTGTTGCTCGACATTCTGACCAGTTATTTGCGCCCCAAAATGTCCTTTGGACCCGTTAATCGCAATTTTGCCTTTTTCACTTAAACTGTCCATCAAAGCTTGTTTCTCCTCAAGTTCTTTTTTCAGCATCTGTAGACATGACGTCATCAACATATATGACGTCATCACGTGATGACGTACTTCTAGTTTTGCTTGATGACGTTTCACTTCATCAGCATTGAAATTTTGTTGCTTTTCTGCTGACGTCACAATCGCTTCAGCGTTTTGTAGAGTTCGAGCGACTACGTCACGCACTTGTTCATAATCGCGAACTTGTGACGTCACGCTTGCAAACTTCTCTAATTGCTCAATAATTAGTTCGTGGGTTTCCTCAAACATGTTTTGAACGTATTTCAGTTGTTCTGTAAACCCAATAAAACAAATAAATAGTTTTCAATTGAAGTTCTAGAACGCTTCTGATTGGTTCATTCAAAAACCCAACAAATTTGAAAATAACTTTTCTCAAATCTAAATATTTTTATATTTTTTATTTACAAAATAGTCTTTAGGAATATTTTGATAATATTTTTGTTTTAAAATTTCATTTTAGAAGTTTTCTATGGAGATAAGATTTGTTAAAGCAAATGTAATATTTATTGATTAAAGAATTTAAAGTAATAAATTTTTTACTTCATCTGATGTAATAATTAGAGATAGAAAAAAAGTAATCAAGTTAAATGTGATATCCTGTTACAAACACTTTGAATAAAACATTTTAAATATCTAAAAATGAATACCAACTGATGACGTCATCACTCACCAAGAATAAGAGCTTTTTGGCTGGAATCAGTTTCATAAAGTTGTCTTCCTTTACTTTCTAATGCAGATAATTCATATTTTTTTGCATCAAGTTGTTCCTGAAACCAAGATCTTTTAAAATCACCAAAAAAAAAAGAGCTTTTCCTCACTTGATAAGATTCAAATTTTCGAATCAATTGTTGAATGATCTCTTGATTCAAGGGTTCTATGATGACGTCATCATCCGCTTTATCTTCTAAATCTTCGATAGATTTCAGCAATCTTTCTTTTCTGTAATTTTTTCGGTAAAAACTTAAATTTTTTTCAAATCTAATCTGTCCACCTGTCCATGAAGCCCTGCCACATCCTGTCCACGTCCTCAAAATGGTCTTTTTTTATTATGACGTCAGAACGAAGTACTTCTGTTCTTGCATCTAAGCGATTAAGAAGTCCTTTCACGGTAGTCCGCTGTCGCTTATCGATTGATGACGTCATCATGTAACTCGTCAACTGGGCGGCTTGAATCACGGAGTCGAGTCCTTTCCCGCTTCTGATGACGTCATCATTTTAATTTCGTAATTTCCCGCCAAATATCAACCTACTCGTTAGTTTTTTCGAGAATATTTTCCAAATCTTTGAAATTGAGATGCCACTCCGTCAAAACATCTGATGACGTCACACGCCCCTTGACCTTTTCTTCCATCTGCTCGATTTTATCAATTAAAGAATTGAGAAAGGAACTGAACGCTTGAAGACGTTCTATCGCGTCTTCTCGAGCAGATATGACGTCACAAACGCGTCCTAAGAACTTGGTACATTCACTGTACCTGGAATGAGATGGAAATATTTGGGGCGGAAGATTTTAGGGGCACAAACCTTGAAATAAGGATATTTCGTTCATTAATCCCACACATGGTTCTTAAATCTTCTAAATGTCGCGCGATTCGATGATAATCTTCTTGATGTTCAATGATCTCTGATCGATGTCTCTGAAGACATCAATTAACGGATTAAAATGTCTTAGATTCAATTTTATTGACTTTGTGATCAGTACTTGAAAAAGAGGTTTTTTTCAAATCTACTGAATTATTAATTCCTTCTTTTTTTTCTTTTTTTTGTCACTTTGTTTGACGTCATTTCATTTTTAGATATTGATTAATTAGATTAGAAAATTGCTTTTTATACAATAGCTTCGTGTAACAGATACAGTCACAACATCAACACATTTCAGTATTCATCAAAAAAAAGGTTTCTTATTTTTATATTATTTTTATTATTATTAATATTTTGTTGTTTATACGTCATCAGATAATGACGTCATCAACACCAGCAACAGCTCTGAGTTCAGAATCTTCAACAGATTACGATGTATAATTTACAATAAAAGCTTTCAAATTTAATCTGATTACGTCATTACAGATAATGACGTCAACAGGCTTACAAATAGTTATCTATTTTCTGACTGTTCTTGTGGTTGTTATGTGTGTGACGTCACTACTTCTAATTCTCTGCTATCACTGGTAAGAATTCAGGTCAAGTGTTCTAGACGTAATCGAACAAATTTTAGGAAACGATCGAATAAGAAAGTTCTAAGAAAGCCAATAATCGAAATGACGTCACTCGAAGAAGTTCGTCAACAACAAAACTAATCTCTCTGTTTTTCTTATTGTTATTTTGCTGTTGTTCTTTTTTACGTTTTCAAAATCCTTGCTTGTTACTTGAAGTTAAATTATTTATTGAAAAATGTGATCGTTGTGATGACGTCATGAGTAAATCTTTAACTTTATCAGTGACCTCATTGGTGAATCAAGTCGTTCCGCTTGAGTGATTTTAAAAAACTTTTCAAACGGTTTATTTTTAAAAAACTTTGAAACAATTATAAAAACTTTGATTGTTTAAAAAAGCAAAAAGTTGTATTTTCAAAAATCAATGTTTATAACTTTCAAAAACTTCTAACTTTTTTAAAACTTTATTATCAGGCCATTATCTGCGCGTTTTTTTCCACCAATCAAAACGTTCGTTTAAATTTCGGGGTTTCCCCTCAACCTAACAGTTTTGTCTTCACTTATATGTACACCAGACTTTATAGGTTAAACCACGTGATCTAATCTTTAAGTTTGAAGATAGATGACGTCAGCATAAGAGAAAGGAAATCTAATCGGTTTTTGAAGTCAGTTTACTAAATATTGGAGTTTTGATGTTAATTACTCGTTTGAAATAATGTTTTTAACTTAAGTTAATTTTTCTTTCGTTGTAAGCTTTTATTTTTAGATCTATTTTGAAATTTATTTCTAATAATAGTGGATAATTTACTACAGAATATTATAGTATAATTTGAAGCTATATATATCATGTTTTTCTTTAAAAAGAATTCAAAACTTGTTTAAGTTAAATTGTTTATATAAAAAGAAATGACTTTAAAGAATTTCTACTTTAAAAGTTTAGTACAGCTGACTTCTCAAGTAACTAGTAGTGAAGATATATTGTGTAGTGTTAGGTATTATGTAAAATATTCAAGTTTCTCAACAATCATTATTTAATAAAAGTTTTAGTAACTAGCAACTTAGTGAGTATAAAAGGAAGATTTTTATTTTTTAAATTTTATTTTGAATCAACATTATCATTTTTTACACTCATAAAGAAGTTTTTAATTTGGCGCTAAAAGTTTAACTTGATAAACAGAATCAAGACTTAAAAGGATATCCGCTTTTATATAAAGGTATCAAATTACAAACTGCTTACTGCATTATCTACAAAAGTTTTAAGTTGCTAGAAGCTTTTAGAAAATCTCTTTCTAGATAAAAAGGAGTAAGAATTTTTGATTTATCTCAACAGCTTAGCAAGATATGAGTTTATAGATAGTATAGATAAAAGATAATATTTTTTAAATTAATTATTATTAGAATTAATTATTTCACTTTCAGATTTGAAAATAGAAAACGTTAAAAATGAGAATAATTTTTTTTATATGTATATTATTGAAGATAATAAATATAACTTCAGGTAAGATATCTTTTTCATCATTTGAAAAATTATTAACAAATTATTATAATGCAGCTGAAGAACAATGTTACAAAGATGGAAGTAAATGCCCTCAAAGTTTTATATATAGAGGAAAAACTTACACTGGTGGTTGCCAATCTAGTGCATGGTATTATTGGTGCGTGGGGCAAAACAAACCAACATCGTATGACTACTGTTATGAATGTCCAAGTAAATATATTTGATTTCAGTTTAAAAAGTTTTTCTTTCATCTCTAATTGGTGTTTTTGTTTCAATTACTGCAGCAACGGCTAGTAAAACAACAACTGAACCAACGACAACAGAAGTAACAACAACAACTGAACCAACAACAACAACTGAACCAACAACAACTGAACCAACAACTGAACCAACAACAACAACTGAACCAACAACAACAACTGAACCAACAACAACAACTGAACCAACAACAACAACTGAACCAACAACAACAACAACCGAACCAACAACGACAGAAGCAACAACAACAACTGAACCAACAACAACAACAACTGAACCAACAACAACAACAACCGAACCAACAACGACAGAAGCAACAACAACAACTGAACCAACAACAACAACAACTAAACCAACGACAACAAAGGCAACAACAACAACTGAACCAACAACAACTGAACCAACAACAACTGAACCAACAACAGTAACAACCGAGCCAACAACAAAGTCAACAACAAGAAAACCAAAAGTAAAAAAGCCAAAGAAAATAAGAAAAACAACAACAACAAAGGCAACAACAACAACAAAGGCAACAACAACAACTGAACCAACAACAACAGAAGAAACAACAGTAACAACCGAGCCAACAACAAAGTCAACAACAAGAAAACCAAAAGTAAAAAAGTCAAAGAAAACAAGAAAAACAACAACAACAAAGGCAACAACAACAACTGAACCAACAACAACAACTGAACCAACAACAACAACTGAACCAACAACAACAACTGAACCAACAACAACAACAACTGAACCAACAACAACAACAACTGAACCAACAACAACAAAGTCAACAACAACAAAGGCAACAACAACTGAATCAAAAGCTAAAATAGTAGAAGCAACAACAGTTAAACAAAACAAGAACGAAAAAACACATAGTGGACAAAAAACAGCAGGTATTTACATAAACTAATATTTCTGTAGGTACAATTAACAAACTTTTGATTAATAGGCAACAAGAGCTTAATAACAATCACAATAGTGGCTTCAGTTTGTTTTCTGATTACTGGTATTGTCATAACAGTAATAATCTTTCGTAGAAGGTACGTTCCAAACTTTCAAGTGATTTAAATAATAAATATTTTTTTACTAGAATGGCAAGGGATAATGGTGGGTATACTATCAAAGACGATAAGGAGAAGGAACAACAAGTTCCTTTAAATGAATTAAACAATTTAGTGAGTTAAATTAAATCATATAATCTCAGTATTCAATAATTTCAAATATTTTTATAGGAAAAACCAGCATTGAAAGTTTAGGTTATTTGGTTTTTTTTATGATTGTGTGAAGCATTCCACCTGTTTATCTTATATGCATCTCTGGATAAATAGTCAATTAAGATTTATTCGTTTTTTGCTTGAAATATTTTTTGTTTGATTTTGATAAGATAAGATTTTTGTGTTTCAAGTTTAAATGTTTAAAATTTCTCAATAAAATAAAGTCCTGAAAATTCTTTGACGTTTCGAAATTTTTCAAATATATTTCAACTACAGCAAATTTTAGAAAAACTTCATTCATTAAATTCGTGACTTTATTATAGGATTAGAGTTTGTTAAAGATGACTCAGCAGAAAATGATTTTATCAATTTATTAAAACTTTAGTGAAATCAATCGAAATATGAAAAATATTTCTTAAATTACCAAAAAGAGAGATTTCAAAATCAACATTAGCAAAAAAGTAAATAAGTTTTACACAATTTTCAAACTAGAGGAAAAATTTGTTAAATCTTAAAAAGGTGTAGCTTTTACAAGTAAACTTTTCGCTATTTACTTTAAAAATCTTAAAAATTAAAGTCTCAAATGTCTTTGAAATTTAAAAGATGTCGTCAATTAAACACAAAGCTAAAAAAATGAGTCAAATTTCTAATCTAAAATACGAAATTAATCAACCGCTAGATGGAGCTAATGAGCTACTTTAAAAGTCAAAAATAACTCAAATTTTTACTTAAAATAAAAAAATAAAAACTTTTAAAATAATGAAGCAAGTCACTAGATCAGAAAAAATAGAATCCAAAACCAATTATAGTTGGTTAAAAACGATTAAAAAATTATCCAATCAACGCAATCCATTTAAACAATAAATTAAAAAATTAAACAATTAAACAATTTAAATAATTTAAATAATTGTTCTAAAAACGTCACGTGATAAAAGTGTGTAGGCTTTTGATTATTATTCAAACTAATCTTATTTTTAATAAACAATTAATTAATTATCTTCTGATGTTCAGCTTTTACACAAAGTTTCTCAAAATACTGCTGATGACGTCAGCAGTGACGTATTTGAAAGGTACAAGTTTAAATTAGAAGCTTTTACAGGTTTCAGTTCTTATGTTTTGATTCACAGCTGATGACGTCAGCAAAATAGAGGCAGTGACGTCATCAGCAAATTCAAGCCGAAATCAGACTGTGCTGATGACGTCAGACACATTTATCATTTTCAGTTTTAACGATTTTAATTTGAATTTATCAACAGATAACATTGTTATAAGTAAGTGAAAATATTCAGAGATTTTTTGGGTTTTTATCATTTTGTCAACAGATGGGGCCATAAATTTACAGAATCCATTTTGGTGCTACATTTTCTATCGTAAACCAATCACCAAAACATCAAATTGCGTACTTTTTCGTTCACGTGACATTTGTGACGTCACTAAGCCTCGTTATGTCATCCCTTTAAAATCACGTGGATCTGACGTCAACATCACGTGGTCTTACGTCATCAGATCACGTGGCAACTTTTCGCTTCGATACCAAACACTTCAATGTCATAAAGGTAAAAAACCATTTTAGTTTTTAAGATGACGTCATTGAAAATGGATTCACAGACAAAGTGATGACGTCACAAGGGAAGTTTTTCACATCAGTTTGGATGGCTGTTTTGATTGGTTCAATTTTTGCGCTAGCAACCATCGCGGTTTCGTTCCTGGTAATTTTCAGAAGAGATAAAATTCAGTTGAGAAAAATTTGATTCTTCAAACTTCGATTTTTAATTATTTCGTTTTCAGTCGCGAGACGCCGAACGATGACGTCACCAATTTGAATCCAAGAGAAATCTCGCGAAATCCGAGTCCAGCGTTTTCAGCTTTTACAATTGATGAGCATTTTGATATTGAAAGTGAATAAATGAGAAAAATGTTGTTTCGATGACGTCATCGTCGCTTTATGTCGTCATTAGCAGTTTTGAAATTGCTCAATAAAGTTACTTGTCACAACTTATGATTGAAAGAGGATATGACAAGTAAATGTGGCGTGTGACGTCATCAAAGTTGTTAGTTGAAAATGTTTAGTTAGATGAGATATAATTGAATTTTTGAAAAAGTTTAGAGGTTTTCAGTTTGATCTTTTTTTTTATTCAAAAAGTTTATTTAAAATTAGAGAAAGATTAGAAGTTTTCTTTTTCATGACTTTTGTCACAAATCCTGTAGATTCAAAAATGAATATTTTTTTTCTATTTTCTATTTTTTGGAGCTCGACTAATTTGGCTTTTTCACAATTTTCCACAAAACTTTTTAAAAGCAAACCAATATTACCAAAATACTATCAAGCAGATAACTTCAGCTCACAGTTTGTCGCTCTAGGGCAGTATTACGTCAATGATGACGTCATTCCTACCACTGTAATGATACCAATTGCCAGGTCAGTTACTAAAGTGGCTTTTTGACAAAAATCCCGAAGAAATAAACTTTCAGGAAAAATAAATTTCTAAAAGAACCAATAAAATTTATCAAAGTTCGACAAAATGGAGTTTTTGTATTTTGGCGTTTACTGTGCCCGCCTTCATTTACATCTATTAGCGCGGTAGTGACGTCATCAAATCAAGCGCCTCAACTAAACAGCTTTTGGTGTGTAGCTACTCAAGTAACCAAAATGGTAAAAATTGAAAAAGTCCCTAGGTTTGTAAACATCACAATATATCTGCGGAATAATTATGACGTCATCTTAGTGACGTCATCTGGAAGCTAAAGTCAACTTCGAGTTCATTTTTCTTTGTGTTTAACAACGATGATGACGTCACGACTCAATACGCGCGCTGTTTAAAAAGCTTTCCAAACTACAATACTACTATTCAAATCATCGATCCAAGTAAGTAGTTGATGACGTCACTAATAATTAAAGCGATGACGTAATAGAACCTAGAAGCCCTCGAATAACATCTTATGATCCTAAATCTCCTAAAAACTCGAAAACGAAGAACGTAACAATTTCCTTGTCCGTTGTCACAAGCTTCATCTTTATAGTAGGACTTACTAGTTACTGGATGCGACGTCAACGGTTCGTGACGTCATCACTGACGTCATTCATTTCGATTAATCATTAAAATTTTCACAGAAAAGCCTCAACAGCGCCACCTGCCGACCACGATTCACTCAGCGCTCTAAATAAAACTGCGATGACGTCATCAGCAATAAGATGCGACAATATTAATATTTCATATACTGGCGGACCTCATGATGATGACGTCATGTTAGATCGTATGACGTCACATAGAGAATCAAAAGCAGCAGTTGTGAATCCTTATCTAGATGCTTCCGTTGAAAGCATTCCAGATTTTAATAATTTTCACGTTCATTAAAAAGTTGTTTTTTTTATTTATTTCGGTGTTTTTATGAATTTTTGGGTTTTTTTGGCACGTTTCGTAAAACTGAAAAAAAAAACAGTTTCTAGAATATCTTGTAATTTGTCATGGTGTGAAAATTAAACCCTAAGGCTGTAAAAAAGATATAAAATGTACTTTGAATGTAAATTGATATTTGGTTTTAGATGGATATAGTGTCAAGTTTCAGATAATCGAAAACAGAAGTTAATAGTTTTTAGTAAAATGAGTTTTTAATTCAATTATTTGAAGTTATTTATTTACTACCTTATTTGCATTTTAATAAATGATTTAATAGAATTATATCGAGAAAAATAAGAATCTTTTGGTTGTTAGTTTCAAATTTAATTCTATAAATCATTAGAAAATGATTCTTCAAGTTTTAGAAACAAAATAGTTTAGATTCGTTAAAAGTGTTTCAAAACATCTTTTTGATAATTTAGTTTTTCGTTTTTATATAAAATTTTGAAAATATGAAAACTTTTTTTTACTGAATTTAAATAAAATATATCAGAAAGAGATTATAAAAAAACATTTACAAAATATTCAAATTTATTTTGTTGTACTTTTGAACTTTTTATTTCAAACCATAAAACTTTTTATTCAATTTTTTGATTTCTTATAAAATCTGATTTTTTTATTTCTATAAATTCCTGACTTTCAAGAACTTTAAAAGAAGATATAAAATGAAATTGTTGAAAATAATCCTAATCTTCCTCATCCTCATCAGTAAGATTAAACCTAAAATCTTCTTAAAATCTCATCATAAATTTTTACAGAAAGATCTTTAACTGATGAAGATAACTTCGTCTTAGTACGAAGAGGAAAATGTATCCATCAGTTTCCGGGGAACTCCGGAAGTTTATGGGTCGCCATCTCACCTACAAGTGATTACGTCAATATAGGACAAATCTTCAGTCCTAAAAGTTGTGACGTCACACCAACAAATTTAATAGTTGCCAAGTAAGTAATGACTTCACAAAAATTATCAATTATTTCGATCCTTAGAGACAGTGATGACGTCACATCGAAGAGATATAGATTAAAGACAACAAGTTTGGTTCAAAAAGGTCTTCCGCGAGGTTATATGATGAAATGTGAAAATAATTACGTAAGTATAAGTGATCTGTATAAAAAAGATGATTCTGAATACCGATGTATCAACAAAGACCTAGTCACAAAGACAGTTATTGGAAGACTGATCAAGTAAGATGAAGATCGAAAAGACCCTTTTTTTTTATCCTCTTTTCCAGACCTCCAGTTTTTCAAATAGCGTCTTCGATTTGGAAAAATTCATCTTTCATTCAAATCGAATCAAATCCTGTCTTCGCTCTTAATTGTCATCCATTACCATCAGAAGGTAATCAAGTGTTTGTAATCACGTGTTGATGACGTCATCATGACGTCATAGATGTTGGCACGTTTGTGAAAGTCCAAGGAGGGGATTGTTTAGGAGAATTGAGTCTAGGCTCCGTCTGGGAAGCAACTTTACCAGAAGAAGGGGATTTTTTTCATCTTGGAGTAGTCGCTTCAACGAAAAGCTGTCACCATGGCAACGAAGTCGATTACGTCATAGCTAGGTGACGTCATCAGTAATTTAAACTCAAACATCTGATGGTTTGTTACAGAAATCATCCAGACTTTTTGGCGTCACCGTCTGGCTTCAAGGACATTGGTTTCGAGTTGGACCATTCCGTTTCTGCCCTGCCACTTCAAATGAAGTTTTATGAAATTATCTGCCCTGACACATATGTGGCCCTAGGTGTGGCATCAGCTGATATTTTGAGTACACCTTTAAAAAGCAAATACAAATGTGTCCATAAAAGTTTGGTACAGACAACCACGCTTCAAAAGAGGGTCATGTGAGTAAAAATCGCGTTGATGACGTCATTACCCATCTCTATTTCTAGATTTGATTATAAGAGTACAGATCTGTATGAGCTTCATCAATCTCAATTCCTAGTTGTGAGATTCCCTTTTAGAATCATCAAATATTATGCCCTAAAATGGAGTCCTGTATCTTTAGATACTTTTAAAGAAGATAAATCCAATCAAATTGAATCTCAAGATGAAGATCATCATGATTATCTTAAAATTTTGATCCCTGTTTTGGTAGCGACAGTTTTTGTGATCTCTTTTTATTTCATATTCAAAAAATTTGATAAAAACTTTCGATTTCGTTGTAAAAATGAAGATAAAGTGAGCATGGAGCAAATCTATCAAACAATCAGCTCAGATGAAGATCAGATCAATTATTTTCGATTAAATCATTTCGGAAATCATGTTTTGGTTTCATCATCGGCACCACAGGACCCTGTCCCAGTCGCACCTATTTATGTTTAAGGGTTTAATGTCCTTTTTTTCAATTTATCAATTTTAAAGATAAATTTGGAAACATTTTTTTTATAAAAAAGTTTTTGTTGAAATTCACTGAATTCAAATTTTATTGAAATTTAAGTGTTTAGTAAATAAATCAATTTTTTTTTAAGATTGTTTTTTTTATTTATTAGTGATGTAGAAAAGTTGATCTAAACTTGAAGCGAGCTCTTAGAGATCAGTAAGATACTTCTTAGAGATCAGTAAGGTGCTTCTGGTGGATCTTAAGAAGTTGATTTTATTCAGACTTTCTTGTTAACGAGTGAAATTAAACTAAACAATTTTTGATTTTTAGAAATTTATAAAACTTTCTGATTACTAATAGATGTTGATTCTTCTGTATTTGATTCTGTATTTGATCTCAACAATCTCTTCAAACTTTATGACGTCATCTGTCCCGATGGATATATCGCGCTGACCAAAGCGATGGTCATTATCTTGACTCATGAAAACTGATGACGTCATCATAGATAATATCTCAGATTCGATTTAGATCAAAAGTTTCAATTTCATTTTTGCAAATATTTCGACAAAAACATCTAAAGACGTTGATGACGTCATCAGTGATCGTCTCTATTGAAGTTGATGAGGACTTCAAAGAGGTCCCAAGTAATCACAAGATCAGGACCAGGACGGTGGGAAACAACAGTCCCTGTTTTGGGGGACTTTCCCGAAATCATCTAATATGTGAGACCACGAATGACGTCATCAATTTTGGGGTTACTCTGGTTACGTTTAGCTAATGTGACCAGTTATTGCGATTTTGGTTTCCGGGGAAACCACATGGACCAAAATAGTGGCCAGTATAATTCTTTGAACAGTTTCTAGGACACGTCCTTGTGACCTCAACCATTTAAGTTCTGTCGACCACGCTGCTGTCAACTTATCTGTTTTTCTTACTTACTGTTGAAACAATAGTTTTTTGTTATTGTTAAACTCACAGTTTGTTATCTTTCTGTTTGTTTTTTATTTACATTTTTGTTGTTGAAATAAAAGTGATGAAAAATTGTTGCTACAAGCAACTTGTTAACTTTTGAACAGAGATATTTGAAACTTCATTCACAATTTACGTTCCAGAACCTGATTTTCTTCAATTAAATTAATTTAAATTCAAATTTTAGGCGAAAGGAATCATGAATCATCAATACAGTGATGATTTCAGTTTAAAATTGGAATCAGTTTTTAAACCCAATCTCGCTTTCTACAAAATCACTCAAGCGTCAACTTCCACTTAATAAATCGCTGATGACGTCATTGAAAAGAAAATTAAACTTTTGAACTTTTTGTTTAAAGATTAAATCGGAAATTGACTGAAGTAATTATCATGATTTCAAAATCTTCAAATATTCCTTCTTTTGATGATTCATTTTCTAAATTATTCCAGATGAACTCTGTTTCAACTTTTTTGAGTTAAACAACTTTTTCTTGATGACGTCATGTGTTCTGACTATATTCACCTCATGATTTGATGACGTCACGATATGTTTGATGATATTTATGAATATTTTGTTTTTAAATCAGTTTTTCAGTTTCTATTTTTCAAGATGTTCCAATTTTTTCTCCTTTTAATATTTTCAGGTTTTTAATTCTAATTTTTTAGTATTTTTTTAATCAGTTTAGAAAAGTTAATAATAAATAAATAATTATTATCATTATTATTGATTATCTGATAATTTAAATACTTTTTTATCAAATTTGAAGGAGATCTTATATCAGATCTTTATTCTAAAATTAAATCCCAAGATCCAATATCTTTATGAGACCCAAGACCCAAAGACCCTAAGATCTTTATGAGATCCAAAGACCCAAAGACCCTAAGATCTTTATGAGATCTTCATTTAAATCCCAAATCAAACTTTTTTCAGCTACCATCAACTCCCAGCTTGAAGTTCATCATTATGATGACGTCAGCTACACCAAACAAGTAGTGACGTCATCACAAGCAAGCGACAGATACGTCATCTACACTTTATTGAAATCTGAAACAAATTTTCCGACAAATTTCTTCATCTTCGGACAATCCATGAAATTTGGAAGTTCTTCCGACAACTTCAACAATTACTTCGTCACTGGGTTGGTTTATAAACCATCTGATGACGTCATCATATTTCTATATAACAGACGCGATGGAATTGACGTCATCAAGCCAACTGGAATGTTTAAAATTTTTCAAGAAGGATCTAAGGTCTTCTTTTATCGCGTCTTGTGTCCTCCAAGATTTCGTTTCCTTGGCGACGTAGCAAGTAAACGCCGATTGGTTAAAATTGATGATTATAGATGCATCAGCGATGATTACGTCATCAAAACAACTTATGACGCAAACAATA
Source organism: Pegea sp. RAD2-039 (assembly GCA_034620365.1). NCBI lineage: Eukaryota > Metazoa > Chordata > Thaliacea > Salpida > Salpidae > Pegea > Pegea sp. RAD2-039. The sequence continues at coordinate 61,159 of JAQGEQ010000349.1, read as the reverse complement.
TCACTTTCAAGTAAGTCATTTGTAGTAAATAGATGGTATGACGTCATCGTTTCCTGTAGAACTTCTTTTCTCTATTCTGTTCGACTACATCACGTGATTGGATCGTTGTCACGTGGTTTCTTTTACGTCATAATGGGTGGTGATGACTCACAAGTCTATACTCTCAAAGTCAAAACTTTTCAAGGTCATTTTCGGAAAAATTATTTTCATGATTTTTTGTTTATATTATTTATTTATAAAATAATTTTTGTAGATAAATATTTATTATTATTATTTATTTATTATTTTTTTAATTTTGTTAAGTTTGATGTTCCAGTTAATAATTTAGTTGAAATGCAAATTTTTAGGTTTCAAATTTATAAATTTATAAATTTATTATAATTATTATTTATATTATTTATATTTTTTTAGTTTTCAATTTTTTTTTTTAATTTTCAATATTTCGATTTCAACTCAGAAAACAACGAAACTGTTCTCGAGGGACCTCTAGTGGTCGTGTTTGTGATGACGTCACTGTTTCTTTTCATCGCTTTTTTTGTAGTTGCCATGGAGATAAGGTTTGATTTTATGTCATTAATTAAACCAATTTATGACGTCATCATCAAATCTCAGAAAACGTCTCAAAAAGAAAAAGATGTCATCGGAACAAAATCAATCAGTCATGACTCTCGCCGATGACGTCACTACCTCTAATGACGTCACAAAAAATGATGACGTCACTACCTCTAATGACATCACAACTAATGACGTCACTGCAATTGTCACAAACGTATCTGACTGTGGGGCCCTTGTACCACCCAAAATTTCGCCCCCACCAACCCCGGTCGGGACACTTTGCAAAACTTTCTCGAGTATACGTCGTGGCGACTTCGCTATGACGTCACAAGCCTCGTACGCCAACATCCCGACTTCGCCTAGTATTTGCATCGTTCAAACTTATCAAATACCAAGGATGGCAACACCAGATTACCAAAATACTTTTGTTTCAATTACTGGTTCAAATTCGTCAGTTAGTGATGACGTCACACATGTATATGCCCACAACGTCATTTGCAATCCAATCGAACGCGGTAATTCGAGCTGTAGTCAAAGGTTTTTCCCCGCTTCAGATATTTATGAAGAAGTTTATTTTATTCCCAGAAAGGGAAATCCCCAGAAAAAGCAGGAAATTGAATCGATAGAAAAATGACCGAAAATGGCTTTTTTAAATGATGACGTCATTTCAGCTCAAAGTTATATTTTCTTCTTCTTAATGAATAATAAATTTCTCTTTCTGTTTAAGCTCATTATAAAAAACGATGACGTCATCACTAAATTCATCTTTCAAAATATCTTTCAATAAAACGATGACGTCATCACTAAATTCATCTTTCAAAATATCTTTCAATAAAACGATGACGTCATGACTCGTCTTTATCTTCCGCTAAAAATCAAGAAATGACGTAACCAACCTGAACTAATTCCGCCGCAGGTGTGACGTCATCAAGTGTGACGTCAGTGTTGTTACGTAATGTTCTTTCAAATTGCAACAACCATTTAGTAAATGCTTCAATTGATTCAGCATATTCAATGTGACTTTCTAATGCTGACGTCACGATACGTTCACGATCTGCTAGTTGCTGTGGCAACACGTCAATCGCGTGTTTCTGCGCGATTTATGACGTCATTACAGGTTGTAGTTACGGAGATTTCCGAACAAACCAGTTTTTCCACTTGTAGTAACATGACGTCACAATCGATTGGAATCATCTTTTCAAGCTCTTCGATTCCATTCATGAATCCCTGACTCGATGCCTTTAAATGATGACGTCATTAAAATAATTTAAAAAAAACGAAAAAAGGGTTTCCAACCAGAAAAGTCGGAATTGAATCTTTCATTTTTCGGAGTGTTTCCAATTCATTTTTTAATTTTTGCTGATCACCAGGAAGTCCTTCGCCTCGATCACTACTTGTGACGTCATCACATCTGAAAACAACCATTCAGTGACACTAAAAGCGTTGATGACGTCATCACTTTTTAATAAAATTTTCAACAGCTGATAAATCTTTTTGATGACGTCGCCATCGCTTCGTCGCTTCTTCTAAACGCTTCTTGCGCTCACGTGATTGATTGATGACGTCATTATAGCTGAACAAACACACAACAGTGACGTCATGAAATACGGTTGTCATAGCAACCAACCGTTCTAGAAGTTTTCGTCGAATCATTTCAGCTGCGTTCGAATCTTTCACGAGTTTCGATTCAGTCTGTAATGACGTCAGAGCCGTCCGTATCTGCTCTAAACTATTCGCGAATTTCTGTGTAAGAGTTATGACGTCATCAACTTATAATGTGAATGAATGACGTCATCAATAAACAAACCAGATGATCGGATTTTCTATCTTCTACATCTTGAAGTGAAGAGCAAGGAGCAAGTGACATCTGAAGATGATCTTCTGCTGATCTTAACTCTTCTTCTACCTCTTTTTTTACTCCTTCAAATTTCGTCTGATGACTCAAATGTTCCCCAATACTCGTTGCTAAGGCTTCCATTTGGTTGTGAAGCTGCAGATGATGACGTCATGATGATCACGTGTATGATGACGTCAATACACTTACTTGTTGCCACTTTGTTCTTAAATTAGCTAAATTAGCATCTAGTGTACTTGGCGTCTCGACACCTTCAATGACGTCACAACGAGCTTCGATATTCGAGATTTCGATTTCTTTTTGAGCAATCATTCCAACTTGAACTCGAACTTTTTGAAATAATTCTTCAGCTCCCTCTTGTGACGATTCCAATCGCGACATGACGTCATAAACAACTCGAATCCATTCATCGATCTTCATCATGTCCTGCTCACATCCGATCCAATCATCTTTGATCTTTGAGATCTTCTCAACCTCCGCTGAAGATCTCTCCCGGATGCTCTCTAATTGAATCCCAAAATCAACGATTTGATTGGATAATTCGTCACGAGTGACGTCAGTCACATCAGCGTTGATGACGTCACTCAGTTGACACAATTTATCGATCATCTCTTCACATGTCATGACGTCATCAGCGATTTGATTGGACGTCGCGAGTTCACGCTCGACAGCGCTCAATGTGCTCATCCTCAAATTTCGTCCAATCAGAGAAGTTTGTTCAAATAACTTGATGATGACGTCACGAATACTTTCATATTGTTGCCATGACGAAGCAATTAACTGTAAAAGTCATCATTAATGATCTGATGATTGTTGTACTGATGACGTCACTTGAAAATGATTAGATTGATCTGTGACGTCATTCAGACTCGATTCCAAAACCGATTCTAACTTGATGACGTCATCTTGAATAAAAGAAGCACTTTTCTCATTTGCATAAAGCGATTTGCCCGTCGTGACGTTATCACTGACACGTGATGTCATCAAATCGAGTTGATTAAAAATTGCCTATTAATAATTTGTGACGTCATTAATTTGTTTGAGATTTTGGTGACGTCATCGAACTTGTAGTGAAGAGACGATGACGTTTGCATCTTCCTGATTCGAGATTTTGTTGATTCTTTGCTTCTCGATGAGATCTTTAAAATTCATCATTTTATCTTCAATCATTTTCAGTGTTTCCTGATTAAAAAATTAAAAAATTTATTTTTTAAATTTAGAAATTAGATAATAAGTAACTTTTGAAAAATAGATAATAAATACTTTTGAAAGAAATTTTGAGATTTTTTTAGAAATTAAAATTCAATAATTCCTTAATTTTTATAAAAAATTTCATATTTTTGAAATTTTATTCAAAATTCTGAAAAACAAACTGAAAAACAAGCTGAAAAACAAACTGAAAAACAAACTGAAAAACAAACTGAAAACAAACTGAAAAACAAACTGAAAAACAAACTGAAAAACAAACTGAAAAACAAACTGAAAGACAAACTGAAAAACAAACTGAAAAACAAACTGAAAAACAAACTGAAAAACAAACTGAAAAACAAACTGAAAAACAAACTGAAAAGCAAACTGAAAAACAAACTGAAAAACAAACTGAAAAACAAACTGAAAAACAAACTGAAAAACAAACTGAAAAACAAACTGAAAAACAAACTGAAATAAAAACTGAAAAACAAACTGAAAAACAAAAAAATTTTCAAAATTCAAAATGTTTAAATTTTGTAAAAAAAAATTTTCAATTTAACAACAATTGAATCAAAATTTCGAAATTTTATAACATTTAGTGTTTCCAAACAACATTTTTAAAACTTACTTCAGCTGTAGAATGAAATTGGAAACACTTTTCCACTTTCACAATTTGCTTCTTACTCAAAGAAGATGCATTCAACAACGATTTTATATTTCCATTCCACAACACCAACTCATCCTAAAATGACGTCATCAAGCTCAAATCTAACATATATGACGTCATCACCTTCATTTGTTGTAGCTTATCACGTGATAGATAATTTGTCATCTGATCCAATAATCTTTGCAAAGTTTCAATCGCAAATTTAATCTCGCTTTCTTCTTGTAAAAGCTTCTCAAAATTTTCACGAATTTTCTGCTTAAAAATACTGATGACGTCATCATGTTGATGATGTCATCTCTTCTACCTGGAAGACATCAACATCCGGTTGTATCTCTCCGTGGATTTTTTTCATCGCAGCTTCCATATTATTAGTCCAAGATTTCAACTTTTTTATTCCTTGCTCAAAATCTTGCAACATTTGCGGCAATCGTAGCAAGCGTCTGCAATCAAAAGTGACGTCATCAAATCAAACAATGACGTCATCACAAACCCTCGCGTTTGTTCTTCTTCAGCAAGAACATTTTCATAATCTTGACGAAATCTTTCAATTCTTTTCAAGATCTTCTTTTGATCTTCTTCATCTTCAAATCTTTTGGATAAATCTTCCATTTTCTCCAACAAGTAACAAACTCGTAGCAAAGGCTCGTTCATTCGCTCCTATGACGTCATTAATTACAACAAAATACCCCATGATGACGTCATCAAACCTCATGTTGCTCGATTAGTTCATCAGTAGTGACATCATCATCTTTGGGTGCTGCCATGGCAACTTGTTGTAAGTAGTCACGTGATGACGTCATAATTTGCAGATACTCCGTTTCAGCTTCTTCCAATCTATTCACAACAAACGTTGACGTCATAGTCGATGACGTCATCACTTACCGTAGATGTACAAGACTCTGATTGGCTGTTTTTAACAACGTTTTATACTCGCGCTGTATTTGTGACGTGCGTTCAGTGACGTCATCACCATGGCAACCATACGATTGTCTCATTTGCTCAGCAGCAGTAACTAATTTTGAAATTGGTGAATCACCAACAGAGTCGAGAATCTTTTGATGTGCTTCGAGTCTTTCAGCGAATGATCGACTTCTGACGTCATCACCGGTAATCGCGTTCTTTGATGACGTCATCCACGCTTCCATATCAGCAACTGAACTTCTGAAGTCACGTACAGCCATTACACCTTCTGCTAATCGAGGCCGCAAAATATTTGCTTGACTCAAAACGTGTTCGAGACGTGATGACGTCACATTGATGACGTCATCAAACTCATTCACAAACACGTTTGCGTAAGAATCGCGTATGACGTCAATTCGACCAATAATGCTTCTTAAGTCATTTCGAAGTGATCCCAATTTTGTAATTAAATCCTGAAACAAGTGATGACGTCATAAAAACTTTCAGACTGATGACGTCACTTACTTCGTGCTTTTGATGTTTTGTTTCTACATCTTCATCACTCGATTTTAATTCTTCAATTTCTCTTTCTACCTCTTCAATTTGTGACGTCATCACTTTTAGCTGATCTTCGATCTCTCTGATGGGGTCTTGAAGATCTTCACATCTTCTCATCTCTTCTTCTGCTGCTTCTTGGATTCGGTTGATTCTATTGATGACGTCATTGATGTGTGGCATCACGTGGTTGTTGACGTCATCACTACTAAGATGTTGTGCTTCTGTTTGGATACGCTTCAATGATTTTTCGATTTCTTCAACTTTTCTTTGAGAATTCTAAAAAAAATTTTTTTTCAAAATCATTAAAAATTTTTTTTAAAAATATTTTGAAACACTTTTTTTCACCTCAACTTCTTCTATTCGTGTAGCTAGTTGATGCAAAGGTGTTTCCAAACTATAAAAATCTTCAATTTCCTTCAAATCTTCTTCTAAATCTTCCATTTCTAACTCTAAAATCTCTAATTGTTCTTCTGCAACTTGAGATCTAATCAAGTCTTCACATCCACCAAACACAACTTCTGCTTGATCATTAACACTCGACATAGCGTTAATGACGTCATCAGCTACGTCACTATCACAGTTTTCGATAAGAAATTGTGCAGACGATTGAAGTTCTTCAAATGCTTTTTTATATTGGGGAAATTCCCGAAGAAAATCCTTCGAAAAATTAATAAATTTATTTTAGTGTTTCCATTCAGAAAAATTTTTAAAAAATTGTGAAAAATATTTGGAAACCTTTTTATCAATTGATTGATTTCCTTCTATTACTTCCGATGACTTTTGTAACCATGGCAACACTTTTGCTAAATTTTCATCATAACTTTTCCAATGGTTTGACAATTGGTTTAATGACGTCATCACATCAGCAACTTCACCACATATCGCCTTAGCCTTTAAGGATGACGTCATAAAAATGTCGATGACGTCATTCAATCTCAAACCTGTTCTTCTTTATCAGAGATTAGCTCTTGAAGATCTCTCTGATCTTCATCACTTATCTCCAACTGCATCAATCTACTTCCGGTGTCTTGTAACTTAGCAACCAGCTCTTCAATTTCCTTCATCAATCCTTCATCTTCAACACATTTCTACAAAACTTCTCAATGACGTCTTTACTCGAGATGATGACGTCATCGTACCTTATAATCGATGATGACGTCATCGACCGCGCGTTCAGTTTTATGCTTGCAATTCCATATCGCCAATTTCGCTTCCGCTTTTTTTAAATTAATTTCTAATTTTCTTTTCGTTTCTTTCATCTCTAATTCGCAATGACGTCGTTGTGACGTCACTTTAACATCTGTAAACAACTACGTCATGACAACACACGATGACGTCATCACTGACTTTCAAGCCGCCTTGTTAACTCTTCCAGTTGCTCCTCAGAGATCTTCTTGCCCGAGAACTTTGAAGATCGCTTGCCCTTCGCGAAGAGTTGCGTCATCTGTTCGATGTCCTTGAACATCTCCTATGACGTCATCATTAGTTGTCGCACGTGTTAATTCGATGACGTCATTACTTGATGTTTCACAATTTTTTCATGAATTATTTCAGCAGCTGTTTCATCATCGGTGACGTCATCAGCATCGCTACTACTAGATGAGTTGATCACGTGATCTTCAGCTTGATGAAGCCAAACTCCAAATCGTCCAAGTTGTCCAGGCAAAGAACTGTCCAGGGCCACATGCCATTTCTGGGTCAAAAAATTCAATTTAAATTTTTGTTGTTTGGAAACACTATTTTTCACCTTATTTGATTCGACGACTTTCTCACATAATTTTTCCAGTGTTTCCAATTGCTCTTTTGAAATTGTTGATAATTCTCCGCTATCAAATCTTTCGCGTAATTTGTTCACCTGAAATAATGACGTCATCATCATGAAACATCGAGAAAAATTCATAAATCAAAAAATAATTTTTTTTCAATTTATGAGATTCTTTTAGAATCGATGACGTCATCATCACCTGTGCGATCTTCGGAGGTATCTCGGCTCTTAACTTTTGGTTTGAAATAAAATCTTGAGTTTGATATTTTCGTCTCTTGTGGATTTCTTTCAATTCTTCATCGCGTTCTGACAACCAAGCCATGATATCCTCATATAAAATCGTATCATCATCAACCTATAAATAGATGACGTCATCATATGACGTCACAGCCATCGGTGTCATACTTGGGGAACACCCGCGTTGTCATTAGTGTCGTTGCAATGACGTACAAACTGCGCTACATACGTCATAATCGATTTTTCGTCGGGTTTATCCGCTTCCAAATCTGTAACATGATGACGTCATCACCTGATTACCGATTAATGATGTCATACCTTCTGGTTCGAGTAAACGGGGAATACCCAGATGTTGTTCAGCAGTAGCGAAAGCTCGTTCCAGGTTTTCGCGATTCGTCGCTTTCATGACGTCATCGATGTTGATGAGGTTGGGATTAATTGAATGGATCATGGAGTTGAAAGCGATTCCATCTTTCCAACTCGCGCCGAAATCGTTTACTTGAACCGGTAGCGCGCTGACGTCATCAAAATAGTGACGTCATAATTTGTTGAAATATTCAATGAATTTTACAGTTAGATCTTCCTGAAAGATCTTCCTAAATGATCTTCCTAAAAGATCTTCCTGAAGACCTTCCTGAAGACCTTCCTACAAGATCTTCCTAGAGATCAGTGATCTTTAAGCTAATGATCAGTGCATCAAGACCCCCTTTTTCTACTTCTGATGATAAAAGGATCAAATTTATTATTCATGGATGAATTTAAGGATCAAAACTCTACATCTCGACACTCGAAAGTCTTCATCTCTTCTGGAGGAGCAAACTGGGACTTTTCTTGGAAGATCTTGCTCCATCTTCAACAAATCAATCAGCAATTTGATGAACAAAACTCAATTCAGAAGCAAAAAAACTAATTTCTTTCATATTGAAGTGAAAAGTACAGGTTGTAGGTCTCATATCTGATTTTTGTGTCCTATATGGACTGCATACCAGGGCTGATGATCTTCTTGACCACCAACATATGTTTTTGTTGCTAAGGGACAGGTAGCAACCCCTTGGCCCACCAGAGGTCTTCAAATTAACTTAAAATTTTTATAAATATGAAAAAAAACCTCAAAAAATTCCATAAAAAACCATAAGTTGGGGACCACTTACTTGTTGGTCTTTTTCTTGACCCATTGTAACAAGGCTTTAGTGGCCGCTCCTTGCCACTTCGCCCTGGCCCCTTTCTTCTTACGGACCGGTCCATCATCAGTAGCGCTGTCCAGACTTGAATTGCTGACCGATAGGTCGCTGGTAAGGGCGAGGTTGCTAGTGAGTTCTTCGATCTGTTGTCATGGCAACAAGTCAATTGAAAATCAATTTTATCTTTTTAATGAATGAAATGAAACTCGTGTGCACCCATGCGTGAAAAGCTAAATAACTAAATGTGTTTGTGAGTGGGTTGCTAAGTGACAATGACGTCATGATGTGCATGTCTTAAAACTTACCGGAGTATTTACTGGAAGCAGTTCGCGACGAATCTGTGTGACGTCATAGTGATGTCACGATTTAGTTAATGTTTGTTACGTGAAATGTGAGGTTACTTCACACAATTATCATTAAAATTTGAGAAAATCGTTTAGAAACATTATTATGACGTCATTCATACCTGGAAAAATAGAATACAAGTCCAAATAAGACCTAACACAATAGAAGGTTTGCCATTCACAATATCAGTTGGGTTTATATTGACCAATTTAATCTGGAAATTGAATCAAAGTGTTTCCAATTAAAATTTATAACTTTCAATGAAAGTGTTTACTTTTTTGGTTTCAAGAAATTGTAAACAGACTTGGATGTTAGTTAGATGGTGGACCTTTTTTAAGTTTCGGCCTGTTTCACCTTGCTGTAAAATAAGATTTTGGGATAATTTGGCTTTTTACATGTTTGGAATTAGCTACAATAAAACTTTTATTTGGTGAATAAACAAAAAGACAAATTAGTTCTCTGTTTACTTTGAAGATAATTCAATATTTGATTTAACTTTCTTTAAAAAGTAAGAAAAATGGAACATTGATAAGTTACCAGTCTCTCCCTCGATAAAATTTGAAGCAACGCTAATAATTTTGTTCCATCTTTAATATCCTCAAATAAATCATTTACTTTTAAAGGAGGTTTCCACTAAAAAAAAAGAAAAAAAAATTAGTTCCCAGACCGGGAATCGAACCCGGGCCGCGTGGGTGAGAGCCACGAATCCTAACCACTAGACCACCTGGGACTACGGCAATTCTATCTTATTTTGTGATTTAAATTTTAGTTAACTTTTAAAATCCATAAATTTTTTATAAAAATTTTTTACTTTTATCAAATGCGCGTTCATCCAACGAGTAAAAGTTCGTTTTTGAACCGCTTCCTGCTGCACTGTAACACAATAAGCGACGATGACGTCATAAAAGCGAGCTATGTAAATCAGTTTTCGAATAATGAAACATTGCAAAGATTTTGATAAGATTAAAACATTAACAGTTTTTTTGTAACTTTTCTAAAAAGCTTTTTTAACTTCGGTGAAAAAATTTATAAAAAAATAGTTTGGAATCATTTATTTATCTTTATTAAAAACTCTCGCGATAAATCGGCGTGTTCAGTGAAGCGTGAAGTTGCTTAGTAACCGAACAGTTATTAGCCACAAGTCACGTGGTCAATCAAAATCGATCCAATTTAAATTATAAACCAAACAACTCCCTCTTTCACATGACGTCACTACCAAAACTTGATGACGTCATACTTACTTTGTAAAAGCTGCGCGACTTTATGCAAATTCATCGAAGTTCTTCCAAGGGTTGTTGATGGTTGTCGCTTTCTTGCAGTTTCCCCCAAATCGAGCTGTAATGATGACGTCATTTGATGACGTCATGACGCTTAGATGAGCTTACTTTCACTTTGTCTACAACCAACGATAACCGGTTTTGTTTCGACATTTTGAAATTTATTTTATTTGTTTTGAAACTTTTTAGAGAAATTTGTATTTTTCACGTTGTAAACACTACATTTCCTGAAAAGCCCCTCGCGGGTGACGTCATCAATTTGTTAAATCAATTAACTTTACAAAGTTTGTAGTTTATTAGAAATAAATTAAAATAATTTAATTGAAATTAAATGGGTCTTATATAAAAAAATATAAAAAAATATAAAAAAATATAAAAAAATATAAATAAATATAAAAAAATTTTAAATTCTTAAATTTAAACTGAAAAAAAAAACACAAAAAATTCAAACTTTCAAAACTTTCAAAACTTTCAAAAGTAATAAAACTTTTTCTTAAAGTTCCAAATAAATAACTTTTATTATTCTACAAACACAAAAACAAACAAATTGGAAGAAAGTCAAACACCAAACAAACCAAATCATTAAAATTTTATCTGAAAATTTCAACCAGCTCGATGTGATGACGTCACAAACAGAACAGCCTATTGTAGGACTACGAACAAGAAATCAGTTCTTTTTGATATCACTAAGGACGCTGTGTTACTTGTTTACAAAACTTTGTACTTTTCTCATTAGCGCTACTAGTGGTTTGATAATCGCGCCATTAAGAAAGTCAGTTTGAAAAAGTTTCTTTGTTCGCGTAGTTGATGACGTCATTGGTGAAATATAATGAGATGAAATTTAGATTTTTAGGAAATTTTATTCGTTTTGATATAAGAATTACGAATCAAAAAATTCATTCTACAAAAATTAAGATTTGAAAATGTTTAAAAATTTAAAAAAATTGATTTAATTTTAAATTTTTAAATAAATAATTTAACTTTTAATTTAATAATCGAATATCTGATGATTTAATGTTAGTTATTCATAAAAAATCAATCTATTGAATTTCAAATACAAGATTACAAGATTAAAATAAACTTCATTTTAATAAAAGTTCGAATTAATTTAAATTTTAAAACAATTTTCGACCAAAATTTTGATATTAACTAGTTAAAATTTTGAGTTAGTATAAGTTTCAGTAGTGTAGTGGTCATCACGCTCGCCTCACACGCGAGAGGTCCCCGGTTCGAGCCCGGGCTGAAACACTTTTTTTTTAACTTTCGTTATAACCTTTAATTTTTTAAAAAATATTTTTAATGTTGTTTTAAAGCTTTAGTATCAAATGTTGGAACTTTTATTTTACTAATATCTACATTTGTTGGGGATTACAGTCTAATATCTGATGGTTAAATTAAACCAGTTTTTAAAGTATTTGTGGTTTGATTTTTGTTTACAATTGAAATATCATATTTGTTTATTATGTTGGAAATTTCTAATTTCAAAATATTTTCTGAATGAATCAAACAATAAAACTTAACTTTTCAATTAAATCTTTTAAACCCAATTTCTTTAAAGTAAACTTCAATTAAAAATTTTATTTCTTATCTTTAGCGCCAGCTACCGGTATAAAATTACTTAAAAACTTTAGAATTCAATTTCAATCATAAAAAAAAACACTTTTAAAAATTAGTCCAACTTAAAAAGAATGAACTTTTTTATAAAAACTTTTACTACTCTAAATCTAATCTCTTAAAATGTATTTTATTAATTTATGATATTATAATATTCACAAGATGAAATTATTGAGTTGTTTTGTTGAAAAGTTCAATTTATTAGAACATGATTATAATATTTGGATAGTTTCACCTTCACTAGATAAATACATTTATGAAAAGCGATAGAATTATAAATATAATGATTAAATATTATATAATTATCAATATATAAAAAATTGTCTTATTTAAAAATGTTTAAAAAATATTATTTTTTTTATTAAAAAGTTTTAACTTTTAATTCTAAAAATATAAAAATGAAATTAGAAAATTATTTAGAAATCATCAGAATCTAATTGAAGAAGAAGAAGATGAAGATGAAGAAGAAGATGAAGATGAAGAAGAAGAAGAAGATGAAGATGAAGATGAAGATGAAGATGAAGATGAAGAAGAAGATGAAGATGAAGATGAAGAAGAAGAAGAAGAAGAAGAAGAAGAAGAAGATGAAGATGAAGATGAAGAAGAAGATGAAGATGAAGATGAAGATGAAGAAGAAGAAGAAGAAGAAGAAGAAGAAGAAGAAGAAGATGAAGATGAAGATGAAGATGAAGATGAAGAAGAAGAAGAAGAAGAAGAAGAAGAAGATGAAGAAGAAGAAGAAGAAGATGAAGAAGATGAAGATGAAGAAGATGAAGAAGATGAAGATGAAGAAGAAGATGAAGATGAAGATGAAGATGAAGAAGAAGATGAAGATGAAGATGAAGATGAAGATGAAGAAGAAGATGAAGAAGAAGAAGAAGAAGATGAAGATGAAGATGAAGAAGATGAAGAAGAACAAGAACAAGAAGAACAACAACAACAACAAGATATCTTTAATTTTCGCCGCAGTTGATATTTTAGTATTTTCGTCTCTTTTTCGAGGCATTTTGAAATAAATCTTTGGTATAAGCATCATAAATAAATATTTAACAAAATTGATCAATTCATTTATTTATAAACGCGAAGGAGGGTGCCTGAAGAGAGCACCTTCCACTAACACACATTCTCGCAAATAATTAATAAATTCACAAACACTACAGATGAGTTATTCTAATATTTTCTATTAATTAGCTTCTAATTTTGTAAATTAATAAAAGTTCCCTGAATATATTTGTAAATACTCCAAATTTTAAATTTCTAATTATTTGTTGTGTAACATTACTTCATTATATATAAAATTATCATATTATATAATATAATTAATATAATAATAATTATTATATTATTTACTGTCAAAAATGTTAGATAGACAACTTTTGCAAAACTTCTGATAAACGTTTATTTATTAAATGCTTAAATTTTGTTAAAATTATTTACTATTTTCTTTTTCTCATATTTAATTAACTAAATGTTTAAGTAACTTTTTTAAAGTTTAGATAATGATATAGAATAACCTATTTAATCTTCTCTTTAAAAACCTTTGAATTTTGTATTCCCTGAATCCAAATACTACAAGAAACTTATATATCATTTTTTAATCAAGTTTATTTGAATTTATTAAAAAGTAATTAAGTTTTAGAGAAGAGTTTATTTTTAGCAAAAAAACTTTTTAAACTGAAGCCCTTAAAATAGTGGAGATAATTTATGAATAATTTTTATTCTTTATTATTATATTATTTATCTTTATTATTTTATTAAATAATTTTTGATTTCCTTTAAAAAAGTTTTTAATCATAAACATATAAATTAATCATTATATAGATTTAAATGATAATAATTTATTTATTAATTTTTTATCAGTTTTTAACTTACTAATTATTTCGATTTAAAATTTCATTTTAATCAAATCTTATTCCGTTTATTTTCTAGATTTTAAATAAAAAAATAATCTTGCTTCTTTCACAAATAAATGAGTTTTTTGCAAAAAGTTTTTACAAAATTATTAATAAAATTTTCGTGTTAAAAGTTTTTTTATTATAATATTTAATTAAATTTATGATTTGAAAGAAAACTTTTATTAAGTATGGGTCAAATGAACTAACATATATCTATAACTTTTATAAAATCTCTGAAACTATTTATTTATATTAACGTCAATATTTTCAAATATTATAATAAGAAGTTATATTTATCAATATCTGAATTGAATAAAAAAAATGCGTTAAAAAAAAACAGTTAGTTTACAGCTTTTGTATTTTTAGATATTTATCTAATTTTATCTCTATTTGTTAACCATTGTTAGACAAGCTTAGTTACAAGCTAAATAGTTGATAAGTTTAGCAAAGAAGTTATAAAAAGTTTCTAAGTTTATTTCAAGGTTTATTTCTATAAAATTTCAATTATCAGCATATCTGTTCATTTCTATAGTTTTTAGAGTATCATTTACAAACGATTTTTGTAAAAAACTTCTTGATCAAACTGTTAGCTTTCTTGTTATAGTGTGTGTAGCAACTTGTCAAATGTTTTATACTTCTGTAGTAGTTCTACTTTTTCTACATTAATTATGTTAAACTGAAGTAGTTAAAACCTTTTATTACAGCAGTCATATTATTTAATGTAAAAACTGTATAGCTTGTTGATTAAAATGAAACTATTTGATTTATTAATGAGTTATGATGATAAAAATAACTTTAAAAATTATATTTATCGCAAACTTATCAATAAAGTTTATAGGTATAGATGAAACCATCTGACTGTCAAGTTGGTTTTATTTGTAGTTGACCAAAACTACTTGCTTGTACAAATTCTCTAATCAATTTTCAGATATATTCAAAGATTATTAAAAATTATTTATTTTTATTAAATAAGTATCATTATTTCTTTAATTATGATATTTTCAGTTATGAATTAACTTCTTTAATATATTTGAGTATTTAATACTTATTCTTGTTATTAACATTTTAATAAACTAAATTCAATGGTTAGTTACATAAAAAAATTTTGAAATACTTTTTAGATAAACATTCAAATATAATGACTTAAATTATAAACAAAAAACTCAAATATTTCAAATCGAATTAAAAGTTTTATAATTTCAAAAATACATAATTCACTTATTTGATTTAAGAATCAATCATAAAATTATATCAATTAATTCTTTATTTTCAAATTTTAATAAATATTTTATACAAATATTTGTTTGAATAATAGTTTTTATTTATAAATAATAGTTTATATAAGATATTATAGTTATAAATAAATATATTTTAATAAGTTAGTTTCTTAATTTTATATCTCTTATTTACTTTTAACTTCATACAGTTAATTTCACAATTTAACTTGTAAAAATCTATTTATCATGCTATGATGTAAAGTTAGAATGAATTTTTTTACAAAAATTTTAGTAAATTTCAGCGACAAAATAACAAAAAGATAAAAAACAAAAAAAACTTTCATAAAACTATATTTTGAATTTACCTTTTTTTACACAGCTGATATTAAAGAAATATTTTTAAGAAATTTGAATTAATTGACCTATAAATGAAAAAAAAAATAATTTAAAGAATTCAATCCTTCAAATTATTGTTTGAATTATTTTAAAAATATTTTATTTTCTGGTTATTAATATTACTAGTTTAAAAACTGATCATTTGAGTAAAAAGTTAAGTTTATTTTTTATATTTATTTTTACCTTTAATTGATGATAAGTTGTTAAAAACTATTAATAAGTTTAAAAAGTTATCTCTGTCATTCTTGATCTACTAAAATAAGTTTTTTTTTCGTTTTATTGATCACTGGTAGTTTGTTGTTATCTTATTGTAAGCTTATTCAATTAATAAACTAAATAAAATTTTTTAGTAATCAAATACTTAAATTTTTCTGTTTAAATTTAATTCAGAAAAACGTTAAAAATTTGACTGGTTTTAAAACTCAAATTTTAAGTTAAAATTTTTAAAATATTTTTTTAATAACTTTTGATTACCTTAAATTGTAAACAGCTAACTTTTGTTTTTCTACAAACTGAATATGTATCAGATAGTTTCAGTGTTTTTAGTTTGTTTTTATTTAGTTATAAAACTTTTAGCAATAATTTTTTTCAATTAGTTTATCTTTACGAATTAAAAATAAGTTTTTAGAAAGTTTTAAATTTGTATAAATTGTAATTTAAAAGTTTTAAAGGTTTGAAAATAGAGTTTAACATACCATTCATACAAAAAATTACTCAAATAATTATTATTTAAATTTCTATTCTTAAAACTCCAAATAATTTTCGGAATATAAATTTCTTTAACATGTTTCTAAACATCTAAAAATTTCAGATTGTTTTTATTGTTGTTGTTAATATAAAATTGTGATTGTTTTTTACTCTTGTTAAAACTTGTAGATTGACAATTGCTACGCAACTTATAATAAATATTTATTTGATATTTATTAGATAAAATCTCATTTTTACCTATTATCTGTGTTGATAAAAGATTATTTTTATCTTAAACTAATTAAGTTCACTTTTCAAAGCTTATTTCAACCAAGAAATTAATAATATAAAAAGTAATAATTATTATCATTTATGTTTTGTCAAAACAATAAGCCTGTAGAATAAACTTTTTAATTTGGACAAAAATGGCTTTTTTTTTTTTTTTAAATATTTTCTAGAATTTGAAAAATTTCTTCTGCAAATAAACAGGAAAATTTAGAAATGATAAAAAAATTATAATTCAATGTGATTTACGAAATTGTGAAAATTTTAAGAACTTTTTAGTTTGTTTTTTGTAGTTATTAGTTTTACTATTGATGAAAATAACAAATTTGTTTTTAAAGTTATCAATTTTATTATTTTTTTTATTTAAGTTTAAAACTTTGAAAAGAAAACATTTCTAAATTGTTTACTTATAAATATAAACAAAATTTGTGGTAACTAAATTAAACAAAAGATATATATGATGAGTTTATCAAATTCTTTAAATTGATTTTCTTATAATAATCAATTTGACTTCCATTTTTTATTTTTTATTTTTCTGTAGTTCTACTAATCTATTTTTTTGAATAAAAAATTTGTTAAAAAAATAACAAAATTATTCTATTTATTTCAAAAAACTAAAAACAAAAATAAAAAAGTAATATTTTGAGATGTTAAAAACTTTTTCTAAACGTAAATTGTTCAAAAATTTTACAAAAAACAAACTAACATAAAAAATCATCATTACAATTATAGAAAAGTTCATTTTTTTAAAAGAACATTAAATAATGTCGCAACTAGAAGTGGATAAACCAATCAAACTAAAACAAAGTTTAGGATTACTTAATGGTGTATCAATGGTGGTTGGAACGATTGTCGGTTCCGGAATCTTCCTCTCACCAAGTGAAATCATCAATCAAGTCGGTTCACCAGCCCTAAGTCTTATTATTTGGTTTATAAGTGGAATTGTATCAATGCTTGGGGCTTTGTGTTATGCTGAAATAGGAACTACTATTGTAAAGTCAGGTGCTAGTTACGCTTATATACTTGAAGGGTTTGGGCCTATGTTTGGTTTTGTTCGAGTTTGGCTTTCTGTGTTGATTATTGAACCAACTGTTCAAGCTGCTATTTCTATTACGTTTGCTAAATATTTGATAAAAGTATTTTTTCCAACTTGTGAACCACCTATTATTGCTGAGCGTTTAATTGCTGCTATTTGCAGTTTATTTATTTGTTATATAAACTGTGTTAGCGTTAAATGGGCAGCCAGAATTCAAAATTGGTTTTCGTATGCTAAGTTTGCAGCTCTATTAATCATCACAGCAGTTGGCTTTTACGTTTGGGCAACCCACGGAACTTCTATGGGCTCATTAGGGGACCCTTGGAAAGGTTCTAAACCAGGGATTGAAAATATTGCTGTTGCTTTGTACATGGGATTATATTCGTTTGCTGGCTTTGATACTTTGAACTTTATGACTGAAGAATTGAAAAATCCTTATAAGAACTTGCCTCGTGCGATTTATATATCAATGCCTATTGTAATTATCTGTTATCTTCTAGTTAATGTCTCTTATCTTTTTGTTTTAACCACCGAAGAGATGACTTCTTCTGAAGCAATCGCACTCACATTTGCAAGCAAGACATTGGGTAGAGGTGACTTTATTATGTCACTCTTTGTTGCTATGTCAACATTTGGAGCCTTAAACTCATCTTTCTACGCTTCTTCTCGTCTCTTCTATACAGCTGCAAGACAAGAACAACTCCCGAGTTACTTTGGAATGGTTCATCCAAAGTATAACACCCCAATTCCTGCCTTATGCCTAACAACTGGTCTTTCTTTGCTCTATCTCTGTGTCCCCAATGTATTTGATCTTATCGGCTATTACAGCTTTATGTATTGGTTGACTATTGGACTTGCGATAGTATCTCTAGTTTACTTGAGATTTAAACAACCAAATCGGGAACGACCAATCAAATATCCACTTGTTTTATCAATAGGATTTTGTTGTATTTGTCTTTACTTGGTCGTTATCACATTCTTCATCGCGCTTAAAGATAGTCTGATCGGTACAGCGTTACTATTAACTGGTTTTCCACTTTATTTGATATTTATTTACAAACAAGGGAAATTTACACCAAAGTTTTTAGGTACTTTTGTTGATGTTGTAACTAATTTTATGCAGAAATTAACTTATGTTGTACCTGAAACTAAATGTGATTAGTTTGTAGCTTTCATGTCTTCTTGTTTTTAAACTCTTCTGTTTTCTTGTTGTAACAATTTTTACGTTTATTCTTTCATATTGTGTTTCGGGTTTTTAATATTAAAAGGTTTCTAACGTTATTGTTGTGAATATTCTAAAAATTAAAAGTTTTATGTTTAGAAAACCCATATAAAGTATATAACAAGTTACAACAAAACAATCTATATATCATATCATCATATTATTATCAATATACAAAACATAAACGATAAACTAATAGATAATATTACTATTCGCTACAATATATGATTAAATAATAAATTATCAAAACATAAAATCAGATAACATGATAATAATTATTACTTTTTAATATTATGTGAGTTTAAGTTGTCAGGGTGACTAACGGGTTCTATAATTTCCGAGAAATAAATAAATCGATATATACATAATTATTATTTAATAGATATATAATTAGCTAATATTTCATTTAGTGAAATTAAATAACTTTTGGAAATAATTGAATCATATTTTTATGACATATTTTATTTAGATTTAAAGATTTATGTGAAAATTGAATATATTATTTGTAAAATTAATTTGTAATTTATCATATAGTAGTAAATAGTTAACAATTTCTAAATGTTTAAAGTTTGATTCAAATTTTTATGATTTTGAGAATCTTTTTAAAAACTTTTTCTTGAAGTAACAAACTGAACTAAATCTTATCAATGTGTTTTTTTCATTCTTTATTTAAAATAATTCTCATAGAATTTATTAAAATAATTATCAATTATAAAAGTTCCAAATGTAATTTTAAAAATATTTTTTAACTTGATGATAAGTCAAATAAAAAGTAAAATTTGAAACTGAACTTTTGATAACACAAATAAACGAAACATAAATCTTGTATTTTTTTTTATATTTAGTTTAACTCAAAATAAACTTTATTTTTAAAAAGTTTAATTATTGATTTTGTAATTTAGATTTGTTTATATCACCAATTGATTGTTTATTTTATCTTTTCTAACTTAAAACCAACAAATTTCCAAATATACAAATCTCAAACAGATATTCGAAACTATAATGATGATTAAATTTGTAAAAAAAACTTAGAAAAAGTATTTTCTAAACTTAAAATTTGTTGTTGTTATTTTCTAGAATATTTTAATATTTATAACGCAATTTGTAATTAATTAATGATAATTATTATTTAAAAATTATTAAATTTAACTCTATTCAAAAATATTTCATTTCAAAGGTTATCAAAATAACATTTTTTAAGTTTCTTAATTATTTGTTTAATAAACTTGTTGTTAAAATTAACATTTTCAAATACTTCCAAATAACATAAAAATTGGATTTAAATATTTTGTAATTTGGTTTGAAGAAGCCAGTTATAAAAATTGTTTATAAATAAAGAAATAATAAACTAAACAAATATGTTTCCATTTATTTTAATAACAAACGTTTTTTTAAATAATTGAATAAAAAATATATTAAATAAACAATAATTTTATTGTAACAAGTTAGTCAACTTTTGTAAACAGTTTTTTGAATGTTCAGATATTTATTTTTAACTCTAAGAAATGATTTATTGAAACTCTAATAAAATCTGTAATTGCACAAAGTAGCTTTTTCAATAGTGAGTTGGATTACTAAAGTTTAGTATTTGTCAATTTTATCCATATATTGGGTTGCCTTTGTAGCGATATTCTGTAAATATATACAAAAACTTGCTTGTTAGGTTATTTTTAGGTAAATTAATTTATTTTCTTCAAATTTCTAGTTGTATTAGACGACTGTGAGTCATGTTTCGATGTATTTCTTTAAAATTAAAATTAAATAAATAGAATAAATGGAATTTTATAACATCATCAATAATTCACTTTTTTAGTCAAAATAATCAGAAACAGAAATTTATTAATTAAGTTGCTGACAGATACCAGTAAAATATTTTAATCAATTTTCTTTAAACTTCAACTTTTACCCGACCGCCTTACATCAAGCAAACACGATTTTTGTCAAAAAGTGAATAAGAATGAGCTTTCCACGTTGTTTGAAAACGAAACTAAAACAAGAATGTTGCTTTACTGGAATCTTTTAGAATAGTTTTGTAGTTCGCAAATTCAAACTTTTTTCTAATTATAATAAATTAATAATTATTCTTAATAATTTCGATTAGATAATCCTTATTTTTATATCCTTGCTTCAATTGAAGAATACTTTATTTTAATTTAATTAATTGTCAGATACTTTTTGATATTTTGAAAGAACTTTTAGAGCTAACTCTAACATCGATATCGAAGAAGACAACAGATTAGCTTTCGATCAACTCACAAAAGAGTTTGAAAAAGAGATTAAAACCAACAAAATCTTCCTGAAAAGAACTTCCGATCCAAACCTACCTCCTAATCTCAAATCTTAAATATCATTTACTACATCCGGGACACCAAACAGTGAGATTCCATTTCTAACACCGCTGTACTTGACAGAGCTTCAGGAAAAGGACCAAATATGGTTTTTTTATGAATTGGTTTATTTAGTCGCCATCAAAGAGACTGCCTAAAATCAATAACTTCTTTTTCTCGATGTTTCTTTTTACATATTTTCTTTCCTTGCTTATAGACTACAAATTACAATTATTACTATTAATTACTACAAACCTTAAATTGTAAATTATTAAAATGTTGTTTGTGTTTTTATGTTTGTGTTTTTATGTTTGTATTTTCTTTATTTCTAGCCTAAGTAAGATTGTTTGCCAAAATGGAGGTGCCGGGCATCGATCCCGGTACCTCGCGCATGCTAAGCGCGCGCTCTACCATCTGAGCTACACCCCCTGTGTTAGAAATATTAAAAATTCAATAAAAATTATAAATTATAAAAGTATTTTTAGAATCAAAAAGTTAATAGAACTGTTTAAGAGGAAAATAAAAATAATTTATCTGAAGCATTTCAAGTAACTGAGAAAAGCTTTTCGTGAAACTAAAACTTTCTCGACTTCGACGTCAGTGGCTCGTTGGTCGATTTGAGATGTCCTAGGTCAAAGGGTCCTAGACTGAAAGGTCCTAGACTGAAAGGTCCTAGGTTGAAAGGTCCTAGACTGAAAGGTCCTAGGTTGAAAGGTCCTAGACTGAAAGGTCCTAGGTTGAAAGGTCCTAGACTGAAAGGTCCTAGACTGAAAGGTCCTAGACTGAAAGGTCCTAGGCTGAAAGGTCCTAGACTGAAAGGTCCTAGACTGAAAGGTCCTAGGCTGAAAGGTCCTAGGTTGAAAGGTCCTAGACTGAAAGGTCCTAGACTGAAAGGTCCTAGACTGAAAGGTCCTAGGCTGAAAGGTCCTAGACTGAAAGGTCCTTGACTGAAAGGTCCTAGGTTGAAAATCCAGAATGGACGGAATCTGTACATATTGTTGATTGCTACCTTCAGATGTCAGAGAGACTCGAACTTATATATTTATAAACTTCAAAATATTCATAAACTTGTTGCAAACAGCATTTGTTTGTTTAAAGTTTGTTAATTAATAAAATGTTTTGTAGAAAAAATCAAAATTATTATAATTCCATGTAATTATTCACTGTTATATGTTTTGAAGACTACTGAAATGCCATGAGTTACATCTTTTGCTTTCTATATTTCTAACTTAATAGATATTATTTGTGAGAATGTGTGTTAGCGAGAGGTGCTCTCTTCAGACACCCTTCTTCGCGTTTATTGAAATAAATAAACTTTAGTTTGGAATCTTTTTTCTGACTCCATCACTACATCAAATTCTGTCACTACTTTTATAATTAACGAATATGATTCGAGTATTTTGTTGATAAATGATATTTCCATATTTTCTATCTTATTCTTTTCCTAACTTTATTATAATTTTATATAAATTCACTTTTGCCTACTCAGGTACCCTCCTTCGCATTTATTGTAATAAAATAAAACATTTTCTTCAAATTTGACTTTATTTTTGTAACATTCATGTCAACATGAGTGGTTTACAACTCAACCAAGCAAAAGTTGACAACTTTTTAAAAATTAGCAGAAAATTTATCGGGAAAAGTTTTTATTAATTAAAATTTCAAATTTTTATTCACTTGATTTATCAACTTGTAATAATTTATAAGTTTTCAAAAAATGTCGCGTTATTTATCTATAAATATTTTAGAACAGTAATGTTTATTAATTGAACAACTTTTTGAAAGTTTCAATTATGCAAATTTCAAATGTAAACATCGCCCGGCTAGCTCAGTCGGTAGAGCGTTGGACTCTTAATCCAACGGTCGTGGGTTCGAGCCCCACGTTGGGCGTGTTTATTTTTTAACATCTAATTCTTTAATTCTGCATATGCTTTTTATTTTATCAAATTTTGTTTTAACAAATGATATAAAAAATGATTTTGACTAATATGCTTTTGATATACTGTAGCTAGTATGTAGCTAGATAAAGAACTTTTAGGTAATTACTAAGTTCTGATCATATTTGGCTATAAATCAGCAAATATAGAAGCTACCTCAAAATACTTTAATGTAACCGATCATCTCAAATTATAATTTAAATTGATTTTTAAATAGTTTAATTTTCATAAAAATATAAAAGTTTTTCTCATCAACTAAATTAATAATTTTTAAATCTTATAATTGTCCTGCCAGGCCAATTGCTTCAAACTTAAAGTTTTATGGTTGATCAATTCAACGTCTTTTTAGTGTATCAATTTATTTTTGTTAAATTAAAAGACATTTGATTTAAAAATACTTATTATTATTTTTTGTTGTATAATTTCATTGCAAAAAATTAATTAATTTAGTAAAAACAACTTTTATTTTTAAAAAGAAATATATTTTTTTTAATTTATATCTAATTTTTTTTGCTTTAAAATTTGATTTAAATTTTATTGAACGAATAGTTGTGAAAATATCCGATTTTAAAAACACTATAAAAGCAAATTTTTCTAGCTTAAAATAACTTTGTAAAATTGAAGTAACTGTATAAAGTAGCTGATAAAAAGAAAATTTTGAAACTTTGTAACAAATATTTAATTAAATCACAGAATACAATATTATAAAACAAATTCTAGAAAAATTTTGGTTTAAAATATTGCAACGTAAAAAGTATAAATAAAAACACGAAATTTGAATGTTTCTAAAACATAATAAATTTCATTTCAGGTTTCATCTTCTTTTTCAATCTCTACAACAGTTCCCCCTCCTCTTCTTAAAGACACCATCGAAACTTTCATTTTCCCTTTAGTAGGTTTAACAATTGACGGCAACTTCAAAAGTCTCTCATCTCTTTTAAACCACTTTTTGAGCGCATTTACGATATATAAAAGCAGAACCAACAATCCAAACCCAATGACAAAAAAGATCCAAATATTCACTGGAGGAGCTTCAACCTCAACAGAAGGAACAACTAAACTACACAGCTTCTTCACATGTTCGTTAGAAGTGAAACTAAAAAGTTCTTTTACTGATAGTTTAAGATAAGCAAACCCTTTATCTAAACGACAATTCGGTTTAAAACCTTCATGAAATAATTGGTTGTGGACCTCGGGGACATATGGGTCACCATTTGACCATACACACTGTCCACCAGTAAAATTCAGACCAACTTGCCACCATTCGTTAGTCGAATCGTTGATGTTGTTATAAAGACTTAAAGTTTTAGAAACTTCCTCGATTTTTTCTTTGGTGTTTACTGATGACGTAATTAAACCATAATTCTCGCAGTCATCGAACCAGTGGACCATAAATGGTGGTCTTTCCTCACTGAGTAAACTTTTCCGTACAAACATCTTTCTAGATAACAACAATAATCTTTACTTTATAAAATACAACAATAAAAACAAGAAGAAAGCGTTCTAGAAGCTCACACAACAAAAAGAATACTTGGATGAATGAAACAGAAAAGTGAAAAACTTTTTTCTCGACTCGATTGGTCAGTAACACGTGCCGTGAGGTCATCAAAGCGTGGTAGCCTGCAGGCAAAACTTTTTCTTTTAGTTGTTCAAAGTTTCAATTTCATTGAAAGGAAAATCAGTGAAGCGGAACGGCCTGATAAGTTATCATGGTTTGAAGAAAACTGATTTTTTCAATTTACCCAAAAATTATTTAGAAAATTGATTTGTTGTGAAAGATATTGATATAAATAAATTTTCTATTTTATTTCTTTTTGTTTTTTAAAGCTAATAAAAAGGTTTCAACCAATCAGAAAATACCAATCAGAAAACACCAATCAGAAAACACCAATCAGAAAACACCAATCAGAAAACACCAATCAAAAGTAACTAATCAGAAAACACCAATCAAAAGTAACTAATCAGAAAACACCGATCAGGAAACACCAATCAGAAACCACCAATCAGAAAACACCAATCAGAAAACACCAATCAGAAAACACCAATCAAAAGTAACTAATCAGAAAACACCAATCAAAAGTAACTAATCAGAAAACACCGATCAGAAACCACCAATCAGAAAATACCAATCAGGAAATACCAATCAGAAAACACCAATCAGAAAACACCGATCAGAAAGTACCAATCAGAAAAGCATTTAGAAATGATTTATCAAATAACAGATGATCTACAAAACCAACAATTTTGGACAATTTAAATATTTTATTAAATTTTTGATGTTAGTTTCTAAAACAAAATTTATAAACTTTCAAAGAAAATAAAATTAAATTTCAGTTGAGATAAATAATTATATGAATATCTGAAAGTCACAATTTTCAAACAAATGTATTTAAGACTTAAAAACTCGAAGTTTTCCATCTTGCTTAGTAACAGCGTGTAGTGACAGAGTTCATTAGAGTTTGTTACCTCGGGCAAAAAAATTACTTCGAGTCATTCGAGTTATATAATCTCTTCTAATAAACCAGTTTGGAATTTATGCAAATTTGCATAATCCGCTCTTTTTCAGTTTATCTGGTTTATATCTAAAATCCAACAATTACCATATAAGGTATTTTTTCAAGTTGTTAATTTGTTTAAAAAAAAGTAAAAAAATTTTTGACAAAAATTAATTTAATATTTGAAGATTTTTATTCAATTTTTTGACTTCAAAGTAAAAATTTTTAATTTAATCAATTTATTAAAGTTTGTTTTAATTTGAAATTTTCTAAAATATTTAAATTATAAATTCTATCAGCATTGTAAGTAAATATAAAATATTATTAATTTCTAATTAAAATCTAATTTAAAGTCTTTAAATATTATTTTGTAAAAAATCAAAGATTAAAGAAGAAAAAATTTTGTTAAATTTATCTTTTAAACATTTGAAACATTAAAAGTAACAAAAATTTGGATAAATTTTAGATGGAGTCGATTTGATTTTAAAAAGAAATTTTCTCTTTGTAATTTCCTAGTACAACTTCCACGTGGTATGACGTCATCGAAACGTGTTCGCGTCCTCGAGAAAAAAACGTTTTTCATTTTAAAAATATCGATTTTGCTGAAGAGGAAAATCAGTGATGCGGAACGGGCAGCAACTTTTGAAATTTAAACTCAAATTCAAAAAAACTTTTTTTTAGTCAAATTTTAAATAAATTTTTTCAATTAATTAACTACTTATATAAATCAATTAAAATTTATTTATTAAAATACTTCAAAATAATATTAATTATCCAAGTTTTTAAATTGATATTTAAGATTTAAAGCTCCAAAAACACAAACTTTAAAAAGAAATTCTGAATTTATAAATTAAAATGAATGAATGCTTAAAATTATTGCCATAAAAATATTTATTTAAAGTTTTAATTTAAAGTTAATATTTATTTTTAAAATGTTAAAAACACAAATTACAATAAAAATTATATTTTTATTTGCAAGTAAATAATTCATGTAGAAAAGT
The DNA here is from genome assembly GCA_034620365.1 of Pegea sp. RAD2-039. Classification (NCBI taxonomy): domain Eukaryota; kingdom Metazoa; phylum Chordata; class Thaliacea; order Salpida; family Salpidae; genus Pegea; species Pegea sp. RAD2-039. The sequence continues at coordinate 34,516 of JAQGEQ010000349.1, read as the reverse complement.
TTTTTTAAATAAGATCCATATTCACTTGTTGATAATACATTAATTGACTTGTTGGTTTTATATAGGTTCTTATAATTCAAATATATTATTTTACTAATTTCTTTACTGTTACTTTATCACTTATAAATTATTTTATTTATTCTAAAAATATTAATTCAATTGTCTTACAATCATATATATATTTTTTTTTATTTCCTTCTTATGAGCGTTCAACTTTTTGGGGTTTTTTTAAAATCACAGTTTTGATTTTCTAGATTTCTATTTTAGGCCTTTTTTGTTAAAAGCCATTTTTTCCAAAAACATATTTTTAATGTTTTCTGGTTGGTTTCGTAGTAGTGTTGCTAAATCGAAATCAAATTTATTTTTAAAAATTATTAAAAGGCTTCAGATACTGAAAATAATATATTCTTTTTATAATTTATTAAATATCTAATAAACTCAAGTAGTATGTGAGGTATATTATGTTGAAGTATTTTTGGTTTAAGTAGTTTTGAAACACTAGTATATTGAAAAACTGTTTAATTGGATCTAGTCTAATTAAAAATCTTATAGAAGCTTCTACATTTATTTGTAGTTAAATTAAATATCTTGTTTTCAAAATTATTAAAAATTTTAAACATAATATCTGAGTTTTTATTCAAATTAATTTATTTTCTTTTGTTGTTTTAATTTATTTAATTATTAGAATTAGGACAGCTATGGATTGTGGACCACTAGTCACAAGTGTGGACCACTAGTCACAAGGGTGTACCACTAGTCATAAGGTGTGGACCACTAGTCACAAGGGTGTACCACTAGTCACTGGTGTGGATCACTAGTCACAAATGTGGACCACTAGTCACTGGTGGGGACCACTAGTCACAAGTGTGGACCACTAGTCACTGGTGTGGACCACTAGTCACTGGTGTGGACCAGTAGTCACAAGTGTGGACCACTAGTCACTGGTGGGGACCACTAGTCACAAGTGTGGACCACTAGTCACTGGTGTGGACCACTAGTCACTGGTGTGGACCAGTAGTCACAAGTGTGGACCACTAGTCACAAGTGTGGACCACTATTCACTGGGGTGGACCACTAGTCACAAGTGTGGACCACTATTCACTGGTGTGGACTAGTAGTTACAAGTGTGGACCACTAGTCACTGGTGTCGACCAGTAGTTACAAGTGTGGACCACTAGTCACAAATGTGGACCACTAGTCACTGGTGGGGACCACTAGTCACAAGTGTGGACCACTAGTCACTGGTGTGGACCACTAGTCACTGGTGGGGACCACTAGTCACAAGTGTGGACCACTAGTCACTGGTGTGGACCACTAGTCACTGGTGTGGACCAGTAGTCACAAGTGTGGACCACTAGTCACAAGTGTGGACTACTATTCACTGGGGTGGACCACTAGTCACAAGTGTGGACCACTATTCACTGGTGTGGACTAGTAGTTACAAGTGTGGACCACTAGTCACTGGTGTCGACCAGTAGTTACAAGTGTGGACCACTAGTCACAAGGGTGTACCACTAGTCATAAGGTGTGGACCACTAGTCACAAATGTGGACCACTAGTCACTGGTGGGGACCACTAGTCACAAGTGTGGACCACTAGTCACTGGTGTGGACCACTAGTCACAAGTGTGGACTACTATTCACTGGGGTGGACTAGTAGTTACAAGTGTGGACCACTAGTCACTGGTGTCGACCAGTAGTTACAAGTGTGGACCACTAGTCACAAATGTGGACCACTAGTCACTGGTGTGGACCACTAGTCACAAGTGTGGACCACTAGTCACTGGTGTGGACCACACGTTAGGACAGCTGTACAAACCTACCATGAGTACTTATAGAATGTTGGTGTTTAAACAACCATCATTTATATAAATGCATATAGAAATTTTATTGAACAAATCGATAAAACGATTACGTCATCAAGTTACTAACAGTATGACGTCACAAAATTTTAACAAAAATGTTTTAAGATTTGAAAGTTTTCAATATTGATAAAATTGAAAGAAAAGATGATTCGTTTAAGTTGTTACCAAGCGACCAATGACGTCATCAGATGCTGCTACCAAGCGACAAGTGACGTCATCAGATGCTGCTACCCAGCAACAAGAGACACCATCAGAAGCTGTTACCAAGCAACAAGTGACGTCATCAGATGCTGCTACCCAGCAACAAGTGACGTCATCAGATGCTGTTACCAAGTAACAAGTGACACCATCAGAAGCTGTTACCAAGTAACAAATGACGTCATCAGATGCTGCTACCCAGCAACAAGTGACACCATCAGATGCTGTTACCAAGCGACAGATGACGTCATCAGAAGCTGTTACTAAGTAACAAGTGACGTCATCAGAAGCTGTTACCAAGTAACAAATGACGTCATCAGAAGCTGCTACCAAGTAACAAATGACGTCATCAGAAGCTGCTACCCAGTAACAAGTGACGTCATCAGACATCACGTCAATTCAAAACCACTTTGACTTTGAATTGAATAAAGAAGTTTTTCGTTCATTACTGTGACGTCATCATAAGCGGGAAGGCGTAGAAGATTGAGACAAGTTGCAGCGGTTGGTAATCGATCAGCTGTTCCACCATTATGGATACAGAACTTAGGAACAAAGTCCTGAAACAAAATGGCGGTTAGGGTGAAATAAATTAAAAATCAGCGGATAAATTAGTTTTAAATTCTCGCTAAATTTAAAATATTTTCCGATCTTACTTTAAAGCCTAATAATGGTGGCCTCGAGCAACTTGATACGAAAAGAAGAAATTGTTTCTTCAAATCTTCACTCCATTCTTTCAGCATTTCCCAAAACATCTCAATAACTGGATGTACTTCACTATAACCACCTGTCAATGACAAACACGATGACGTCACAACTACAATGACGTCATCACCAACCTGTATAAACAGTATTAGCTTTCAAATCATCAACATCGATTAAAATTTGCGCGCCACAAATCAACGTTTGAAGTTCATTTGCATCAAACAAACGTAACCAGCCAAGCGGAACGACGTTTTGAAGTCCATCGCGAAACGCGTCACTTGCCATCGCTAATTGTTTATTTAATTTGTAATCAGAAACCAAATGCAAATATCTGTCAAAGAAATCGATGACGTCATATCGAAAGTACGTTGATGACGTCATCAACGAACCGATGGAAGTTTTGGTTGGTAACAGCAACTTGACTACCGCCTTCGAACAACTCGACGAATCGCGTTTCGCCCAAAACTTGTTCCGTGACGACGAAGTTGATATGAAGGCCACTGACGTCATCACAGGATCGTAGATACATCAAATTTCTATGACGTCATCGAAATAACTAAATAGTGACGTCATCAACTTGGTGTACAAACTTGTAGTAATCAGCATCAAGCGATCGAAGATAGTTGATATCGACGTCACCGCGTTGATGACGTAATAAGAGCTTACAAAGAAAGAAACCAGCAAGAGGCAATTCTACCAGCATTCCTTCGTATATCACCTACGTCATCAAAAACATGTGTTAGTGACGTCATCAAAAACATGGGTTAGTGACGTCATCAAAAACATGGGTTAGTGACGTCATCGGTTTGAAATTACCTTGCCGAGTAATCTACCCAAAAAGTAGAAATGGTCACGTGATTTAGGAATGACGTCATTGGCGTGTGGATTTGGATATAGAAATGATGACGTAGTTGATTTAAAAAGACCGCGACTTGGATCAAATGCAGTTTTGACGAGATCTTGTAGAAAAGCGCGATTGACACCAGCACCAGAACCCGCTTCGTCAGCACCAGCGCGATTAGTAAATTGAACATTTAACCGCATACGTAAATTTGGCGCTAAAAAAAAATCGATGAAAAAATGATATTGTTGAAAAATGAATATTTTTTTACCGTTTTCGATGGAAAGATCATTAAAAGCGTCTTCGTATAAAAAATCGCGACGACATTTTATAGTGAGATTCGTCCATCCAATATCTTGATTCGAATCAACCCAAGTTCGAAAAATCGAAACACGAGTCACAAATGGAACTGAAAATGGTATTGTTGCTAGTAGCAACAAATTACGAGCTTCGTGTGTATTCAAGTAAAACGATGACGTCATCAGTCGTCGTATCAGGTTCGAATAATCAGTTGTGACGTCACTGGTCCAAACTACGTCATCAACGAAGTTTTGTCGCGTGTGTCGAATATGTAATTGATTCAAAAGTCGCGAACAATGCTGTGAAGCAATTAGATGACGTCATCAACAATAAATGATGACGTCACTGACCTTAAAAGTTTTAACTTCAACTTGATCGCGAACTTTAATGACGTCAGCAAAGCTTTCAATCGATCCGTTGCCAGTAGCAACATTCTTCCATATAGCGCTGTTGATGATGACGTCATTACGAGAAGAGATGATGACGTCATTACCTTATTCTAGGAGCTATTTGAAGTACAAATGATGACGTCATCATTTTCTCGATTAAATGTTGACAAATGGCGCGTAGCTTAGTGACGATGTCGATGACGTCATCAGCGAGTTCGAACTTGCTTTTAGTAGTGACGTCATCACCTCCTACATCATTAAAAGTGGATTATGAAATGATGATGACGTCATCAACTTACGTGTAGCGTAGAAATCGACATCATGAAGTGAAAGAAGATTGAATGAAAAAAGTGATAAAAACGCGATTAAATGTGACGACTTGATGACGTCATCACCGCGTAATTGTCCAATCAACATCCAAAGATGTTGAAGAAATTTTGAAGAGTATGAAAGTTCAAAAAGAAATCTGCGAAATTATGCAAATTAGCAACGAGATAAAAAGACGTGATGACGTCATCACCTGCACGAGTCAACTTCAATATTGAGTTTTGAATTTAGCTGAATCACTAAATCTGCGATTAATGACGTCACCGCTTCGTCAAACATATAAGGTTTGATGACGTCATTGATAAATACATCACAGTTGATAATTTTCAAAAGTAATTTGAGTATTGGTGTGACGTCATCGTTAGAATCGATAATTTCACCCAGACTTTCGTTACTAGATGACGACATGACGTCATCGGCATCATTTGTTGATTGCAACGTCATCAACGTTTGAAGAAGATGTTGAAGAACTTCGAGAAACAATTTCGTATCTTCTGCACTTTTCGAAAATTGTTCTGAAAAAATGATGATGACGTCATCAATGATGCTACTTGAGATGACGTCATCAATGATGCCACTTACTTAGATTAGGTTCAGTTATAATGAAGAATGAATGCAGATGACGTAATGAATTGATGACGTCATCAGTTGCCATGTGACGAGAAATATACTTGACGATTGTTATTAAAGGAAAATGTGACGTCATCGAAAGATAGGGAAGTAAAAAGTTGATGATGACGTCATCACATAATGCTTGGTTAAGCACAATAGCTATGAAATGATGAATGATGACGTCACTAGTTGTCGAATTGCTGATGACGTCAGCAAAGTGCAATGGCTTCATGATGACGTCACACAGCGATTGCGCAAGTAGATGCTGAGGACTTTGTGATGTCATCATCGGGTTAAATTCAATCGTCGGCGGAACGCGATATTGGAATGACGTCATCAAACTTTCAAAGAAATCTGTTTCATATCAAATGTGATGACGTCATCAGTAGTAAAGTAATTACTCACGGTTGGTGCAAAGATGACGCCAGAAAAGTGATTGTTGAGTGATGACGTCATCATCACTTGAAGATTTGCTGATGACGTCATGATCGATGAAAGATTCAATCATTTTTAAACAAATCGAATCTTGTGGAAGCTTGTTCAGCTGACTGAGCAAATTAATGACATCATCAAAGATTTGATATGTAGATGATGACGTCATACTAACCAGCAGCAAATGGAAAGGAAACGCGCGCGTAGATATGTAGATGGTTTTGGTAGCTGAGACTTGTTAGTGACTAGAAGTTGACAAAACAATTTCTGAAAATTAAAAATTTAGGTTTTCAAATTTAGGGATTTTTTTGGGGGATTTTTTTTGGGGGGATTTTTTTTGGGGGATTTTTTTTACCAATCGATTTTCATCTTTTGGAGATTCATAAAAATCTGAAATTGATCTCATCGAATGGATGACGTCACAATCACCACAAGTTTTCCATGACGTCATAACTTCATCAAATTCTAATCGATGACGTCGTTTGTGATGTAATCGCGACAGAAACGCGCGAACTAATGATTGTAACTTTACAATGCTTGCTGCTTGCTTTTTGACATTCTATAAACAACATGACGTCATGAAACAGCGATGGCGATGACGTCATCACTCACCTGCCGCTGTTGTCGTTTTGTTTGGGCATCTGCCAATAAAGTGTTTCGATTAAATCGCTCTTTTCTGCCACCTAGCGACACGCGAGGCTTAGTTCTGAATTCTCCTTCAAACATCGCGTCATCGAGTGACGAAAAAACAAAAAAACAAACAAAAAAGTTTCTAAACCTAAAAATGAAATATTTTATTTTATTCAATTTGATAGCGATGACGTCATGATAGCGTTGACATCATTGGGTTACTCGTCATTGAAATGTACAGTTTAAATAACCAGTTGCTACTAGCAACCAACCAATCAGCCATTAACCAGTTGCCACCAGCAACCAACCAATCAGCCATTAACCAGTTGCTACTAGCAACCAACCAATCAGCCATTAACCAGTTGCCACCAGCAACTAACCAATTAGCGATTAACCAGTTGCCACCAGCAACCAACCAATTAGCGACTAACCAGTTGCCACCAGCAACCAACTAATCAGCGACTAACCAGTTGCCACCAGCAACCAACCAATTAGCGACTAACCAGTTGCCACCAGCAACCAACCAATTAGCGACTAACCAGTTGCCACCAGCAACCAACTAAAACCAGTAATTGAATGAAATTCTAAATTTAAACGAAAAGAAAAACTACAAAATTTTCCGAAACAAAAAGTTTTTTTGTAAAATTTCAAATTATCGAAAATTTGAATTTTCACGAAGTTTCTAGAAACTTCCTTAAGCCAATCAGAAACCAGCTTTTTTAGCTTCAATTTCATATATCAACAATCTCCATAATTTCATCACAAATACTTCAGCTTCATCATCAAGAACCATTGAGATATCTTCATGGATTTTTTCAGGATCACTTTTTGTCATTATTTTGCTGCAGATGAATTCGACGAGAGTCGCTTCTTCTTCACCAATATATTCGATAATCTTCTTCGAGATCCATGGCTGTATTCGCGATGACATCAGATTTCCATCAACTACCGACCAATCGATGACGTAGGCAAATAGCGATGACTTCTCAGTCGGGATTCGTTCGATCAATTCGCGTTGAAGACGCTTTTTATCTTCAATCTTGCCACTAGATGTCGCCGCAGCGATTTCTTCTTCTGTGTACTCAAGCGGAACCAAACGTCTTTTCTTCGGCACTTCGTCTTCTTCTTCATCTTGGTTGAAAATATCCGACACTGTCAGCTTCTGGCGTGATGACGTCATCACTACACCAGTTGTCAACGGTGCGATCGACGTGGGCGATGACGTCATCGTCTTCACGACTTCCATCGGTTCTTGTTTTGGGGAATTTCCGGAATTTTCAATTCGTTTAAATTTTGTTTCTACTTCCGGTTCTGGAAGTGATGACGTCATCGGTTGAGGCTGGGGAATCAATGACATCATCGGTTGTTGTGGTGGTGGCGGTGGTGATGATGACGTCATCGCTTTCACTTCCACTTCGCTTTCAGCTTCGATGACGTCATCACCTGCTTCGACTGATTCTTCTGATGCTGAATCACCAGATGATGATGACGTCACCGAAGCAACTTCCGGTTTCGATGCAATCGGCGTTTCAGGCGCGATTAGCGGCGTCCAAATTTCTTCAGTAGCGCGAATCGCGTTTTGGATCGCGTTTTCTGGGTCAGGATGCTTTTCAGCTCGAAGTCTTTTTCGAAGCATCTCGATTTCTTCCATTTCTTTTTTTCGATCTTTCTGATCGAACGCGGCTTCGATTTCGCGGTCTTCGCGTCTTTTCGCCAGTTCACTTCCGCTATAAAATTTTGTGTCAAATCGTTCATCATCATAATCAGCAAGAAATTCTCGAAGTCGCTTCGCTTCGCGTTCCATTTCCTTCCGTAATCGTCGTTCGCGTTCTTCCTTCTTTTCGAAATCGCGCTTTCGACGTCTTTCGCGAATTTCATGAGATTTTAAACGATCTTTATAAGCAGCTTCTTTTTCTTTGATCTTTCTCAACATTCGTCGCTTCTCGTGACCATCTGTGTCGTCATCAAAATCACCCAACCGTATCGGACTCGATGAAGCACTTCTTTTTCGACTTCTTGATCTTATCGGGGATCTTCGAGGTCTTCGCGGGCTTCGACTGCGTCTAATCCCGCGGAGTGGTGATCGACGAGGCGATCTTCTCGAACGACTACTATGACGTCGTTCACGGCGTGTGATGTCACGATGACGCGATGAGGGTTCCTTCTCGCGTTCCTGACGCTGTTTCTCGTCTTGTTGACGTTGAATTTCACGAAAAGAACGAATTTCTTTACTTATATACAACTTTTGTTCATCTTCAATATCCAATTGTTCCAAATTTTCTTCAACATTATTCGACTCTCTAACAGTCGGGTGTTCGCGATTGTGCGCTTGTAGCGTCTCGATGACGTCATCATCGCCTCGCGCAGTGTTTAATTCATTCGTGTATTCAAGTAAGAGACTACCAAGTGAGTTTTTTGCTTCTACAACACCTTGCAGTTGGAATTTCTTCTGTTTCTTCTTCCAATCATCAATTTGAATCTGAGTTTTTGCATCAACTTTCACTAACAGCTTCTTTTCTCCTAATTTGTAATCGTGAAGAATATCGATGGCGCGAAGTGCTGACTCACAATCGCGATATTCACAGAAACCAAACGCTTGTAGTTTGCCAGAAGCTCCTTGCACCCTTTTCCACGTGACCACTGACCCACATTTCATCAGAATCTGTCTTATCAGCGTATCAGAAGCGCGATCTGTGATGTTGCCAACAAACACAGTAATAGATGGTTCGTTTGAAACCAGCTGAGGTGGTGCTTGTGTAACGATTGGTGTTTGTAGTTGCTGTGTGACAATATGACGGATTGGTTGGGCTTGTATATAAGCTGGTTGCTGGACAATGACTTGGGTAGGTACTGGACCGACCTTGACCATCTGAATGGCCCCTGATGGGACTGTAGTGGTCGTGTACACTTGTGTTCCTACTGGTAATGGTTGAAATGACATTTTATGATCTATTTTTTAACTAAATTACCTAAATATTAAAGAAAATGGTTAAAAGTTTGCATGAAGTATATGCAAATGAGGTCTGGAGATGAAAAAGTTGGTTAAAAATAAATCAAATTTGTAAAAGTCCAAAAAAGTTGCATCAACAGTTGACAAAATTGTCGAATTTAATTGTCATGCTTGAGTGATTACATCAAACAGTTTTATGAATGAAATAAAAAGAGACTTACTTTTTTGGAATTTTATGAAAATTTGGATTTAAAAATTCCACAAAATTTATTAAAAGTAGATTTTTTTTCCCATTTTTTTTTTGATGATTAAATCATTTTATCTACAAACTAATAATTAAAAATGAACTAAATAAATAGAATTTATTTTTTTTTGCTAAAAATTATTTAAAACATACGTTAGGGATTAGAAAGGTGATACAGAAACTCCAGAAAATCTTCTAACACATCTTTAGTTGTTCCCTAAGAGGTAAAATGAAACTAACTTAAAGATTTATGAAATTTTAATAAAGAAATTTAAGTTTGAAAAATTTGTTTAAAATAAATTTTTATAAAAATAGATACTTCAGTTAAGAAGTCCATTCCCAAATCCAAAAAGTAAAAAAGCCATTTTAGACATTTTAAATTCCAAATATTATCAAAGCTTAGAAAATAATGATATTTTAATTAATATTCATATTTAATTAATTTTATTTACAACATTTGAAATAATAATATAAATTATAAAAATAAATAACAATAAAACACTTAAATTTTATGTATATTTGTATATTACCTTTAAATTATAATACAATAATAAAAATAAATTGTTTTATTAATTATTAATAAAAATTATAAATAAAAATTCAAGTTTAATACCAAAAGTAAAAAAAAATAAATTATTTTAATAAAATTAAAACAAAATACAAAATTAATATTTAAAATTAAATCATAAAAAAACTAAAAATATTCATATTAATATAACTCTATAAACAGAAATAGTTTTTATATAAAATAAACTTGAGATATTATTTCACATTACTAGATATAAACAAATAAATTGGCTCATATATAACTCTTAAAATAGAATATGCTTCATACAGTTTATAAATCAGAAGAACATAATGTTATTACCATCAAATATATAAAATTTAAAAGTATAATAATCATTAAAAATATTAATAGTATAAATTGGTAATCATGGTTAAATTCAACAAAATTATAAATAATAATATTTACTACAAATATGTTAAAACCACGTCAAGAAATAAAAGTTAAAAAGTTAATTTATCAAGTATAAAACAAATACTAAAGACTATAAACCATGAAAGATTACGCTGAAAAGTAAAAAGAAACTATATTTTCATCAAAGGATTGAATGCTACTGGAGTTAGTTGAAAAGAAAGACTATTAAAGTTAACTGAAATGGAAAACCAGCTGACTTTAATGTAGATGTTGGTTGTGACATTAAAAAGACTTAGAGTCAAACCATAATTACAAATTGTAAAAAAATAAAAGTGAATTTTTATAAAAGTTAAAATTATATGATTTAGATATCAGTCATAAGAAGTTCTTTTATAATTATAAGCATGATAAAACACATGATGATGACGTCAAAATTTTATAATATAAATATTCTTTAGTGAAAAAAATGAACAAGTTTTTTAAATGTTTATAATATTATACAAGTTTATGAAAATAAATGTTAAAATATAATATATAAATTCACAAACAATAACATAAAAAAAAGTTTTATTTTAACCTTTCAAAAATCAGTTTAACATATTAATATTTAAATTAATTTTTTATGTAAAAAATTTAATAAAAATAGAAAAACTAAAAGTAAATGCAAGATTAAGAAAATAATAAAAATAATATTTTACATCATTTTTATATTTCAACTATTAATAGATTTAATTTATAAATTTAATAATACTATATATGAAAAATCACATAAAAAATAATTATTAATACAATTTTAAAATGGTTAAAAAAAATAAAGAAATTTTTGAATAAACAAATAAAAGAAAATACAATATTAAATCATACTCAGCAAACAAAATACTTTTATGAAAAAATATATAAAAAAACAATAAATTAAATAAAAAATTTCAAATAAGGCCTATACAGAATGTGGCAAATCTGCTGAGTAAATAATGAAGTACAAAAGATATGCGAAACCTAAAAGTTCTATGTCATAGCTAATTAGCCCTTTTGCGTGAAAAAACGATAATTTAATTAAACTAAATATTTCATTTTAGGTTGATCAATAGACTTAAAAAGAACTAATTAAACAAGAAAAATAATAACAAGCGTTAAAATAAATTTTACAAACTGTAATTTTATAATTTTAATGTTGATTCAAAAACTTAGTTAAAAGTTTTGATAACTAGAACATTTTATATAGCGCACTATATTTTTAAATGATAATAAATGCTTAAAGTTTGATTTCCTACTAACAGGATAAGAGAATAAAACAGTTTCTTGGTAAGAGAGTAAAAGTTTAAGAGTTGGCAAACATTGATAATTTACGCAATGATATTTCTCAAAGTTTTTTTTAAATCGTCATAAGCACTTTTACTGAGCTAAATCATCAATATTACTTGATTGTACTTGAAATACTAATCATCTTAAAATTATTCAGCAAAAACAATAATTAATGAATTTTGATGAGTTTGGCTTAAAATAAACTGAACTGAGTAAATAAGAATTTTAAAATTTATTAACTAATAACTTATTTACTAAATATTAAAAAATATTGTTTTCAACTAATTAACATTTTGCTATTTTTGAATAAATTGTGGACTTTAAAAAAATGTTAATTTTATTTTTAACTTTTGATATATATTTACTTTTCACAAGCAAATTAAGAAAAGATAAATACTTAAAACGAGCATTTTTAGGGTCGCTAAGATTAATTTTTTACTTGAGTTGCAAATAAAGGTTTAATTCGAATGTCGGGAAATTTGATTAAAATGTAATTATATATAAACACATGAAATTGTTGTTGTTCCATTTTTTTATATAGTTGTAGATTAGTTTCAAATCAATCCAATGGTCCCAATTCATACTTAAAATCAAACCATTTTATTTAGATAAAATCATCTAATAAAATACTTTTGTAAATATTTTTGATTTAAGTTTCGGAATTTTGTTGAGTTCGTTTAAAATTAGAGTTTAACTTTTCTATATTCTGCAATTTGCATTATATTCTCAATATTCATAATTCTAAATTAATCTATTAAAAAACTTCAATCGAATCTCTTGGCTAAATAGATTCTTCCCGACTCCATCACTACAGCAAATTATTTTTATTATTTAAAAATTAAATTTAAAATCGATAGGGTAATTTTGTTGACAAATGATAGATTATTGTTTCATTATAACCTTTTAAAAACCCATTTGCTTCATTTTTTAATTGTTTTTTGTTTTTCGTAATTTTATTATAATTTTTGTTCTGTTTTTTTTACTAAATTGAGATAAGTGGGACTTCTTTTTATTCCTCTTTAGTCATATTGTTTTGTGTTTGCTACAAGAGCCTTATGATTTCCTATTTGCAAATATCCGTAGAAAATAAAAAACAACTTAATAATTGATAACTAATCATTAATTTTTATAGAAAGAACATTGCACAAATAGGTAGCAATCTATTAAAAAAAATTAACTTCCGATAAAATATACTTAAAGTAGTAGTTAATGTTTTTAAAAATATATATAAACAATTTTTTTATTTTCAAATTTTAAAAATTGATTAAACCTTTGTTTAACTTTATTTTGAAAAAAAGCCATTTTTGTTCTAGTTTGTAAATTATCTTATGACATATGGCAACTTTGACATGTTGTAATTTTAAATTGTTTGTTTAATTGCTTTTAAAAAATTTATTTGTTTTTTATAATTTCAACAAGTTGTTTCAAACCTGATATAATTTTCAAAATAATTCTGTTTTTTATAACCTCAAATATTTTTGTAACTTAAGAGATTTTCTTGTCTTTTATAATTAATCTTTTTAATTTTTGATTTTAGAGAAAAGTTTAGATAAAAAATTTTAAAAACTTTTATTTTAAAATTTTATTAAACTTTTTAAACAATTTCTATTTTCATTATATAGTTGATTTTATTTTTAATAAATATTATTTAATTAAAAGAATTCGTAAATTGTTATTTGTTGATATTTACACCCTAGCTAAATATAAACAAATACAAAAAAAAGGTTTATTTATAAATTAAAAAAAAATTGATATTTTTTTTGGACTTCTAGTTAAAACCTAAATTTCATATTTTTAAATTTCAATTCTAAATTTTTATTCAAAATTCATTTTCACATTTAAATTAATAAACTTGATAAATTATTTGTTATAAATATAATAAATAAATATAAATATAATTTTATTTAAATGATACAGATAAAAGCTTTGTGTAACTTTTTATTCAAATGTAATACCATATATTACACCTTTTATATATTTCCAACTCAATTATATATAAAAGATATTTATGTTTTTCAGACATTCTTATTCAAGTTTATTATAATAAATATTTCATTTCTATATTTTTTAAAATTTAATTTAACATTTTGAAATGATTTATATTTTATAAATTCAAAACTTATAATATTATTATAAATTATATTATTTTAAATAAATTGTCAACTATACTAATCAGTAGTAATTTATTTCCTTTTTACATTTGTTTTTATTTCAGCTTCTATATGTTGTTCTTTAAAGCTGAATTGTTTAATCTTTGAATTTATTCTTTATCTTGATCTTTTATAATTTTTAGATATGATGATTATGTGGTTATTTATAGACATTAAATGACCTTTTTTTAGCTGAATTTATTTTTAGATTATTTTCTGTTTTTGATGTTAATCAACTTTAAGAAGAAATTAATTTTTAACTTTTTTATAACTTCTTTTTAATTTAACAAAATTATTTATTAAAAGAATTTTTAAGTCAGAAGTTTTTTTTTAATTTTTTATTTTTGTAATTCTTGATTTTATAAACTGAAATATGATAAAAATAAAATAAAATTCATCATATAAAGTTTATAATAAGTGATGACGTAATTGTTGATGACGTAGTTGTTGATGACGTAGTTGTTGATGACGTAGTTGTTGATGACGTAGTACTTGATGACGTAGTACTTGATGACGTAGTACTTGATGACGTAGTTGTTGGTGACGTAGTTGTTGATGGCATAATTGTTGATGACGTAGTTAGTGATGATGTGGTCGCTGGTGACGTAGTTAGTGATGAAGTAGTTGTTGATGACGTAGTTGTTGATGACGTAGTTGTTGATGACGTAGTTGTTGATGACGTAGTACTTGATTATGTAGTACTTGATTACGTAGTACTTGGTGACGTAGTAATTGATGACGTAGTAATTGGTGACGTAGTAATTGGTGACGTAGTAATTTATGACGTAGTAATTTATGACGTAGTTCTTGATGACGTCATTGTATATCTTTCTCTTTTTGTAGGTTTTTTTTTGATGTTAAATCTTTTTTAAATTTTATTTTGAGATGTCTTCAAGAAAACAAAAAAAACGAAAAAGTCAGAAGAGTTCGTCAAAAAAACTAGATGACGTCACCACCGCTGAAGTGGATATGGACAGTATGAGTGACGCGATGAGTGACGTCACAAGTTTCAGCACAAAATTCAGCGATGACGTCACAGAATTAAAAGAAATTCAGAATGAGCTGGGATCATTAGATTCGGCTGAAGATAAAATTGTTGAATTTGTCGAAGGTCTGACTGAAAAAAGCTCCAAATATCGTCTTATGTGTCTTACGAAGATTCAAAAGTACTTTACTGTCGCGATGATGACGTCATCGATCGATCGCTATCAAGAAACTTTATTGGATGGGATCGAGAAAAGTTTGAAAAAAGGCGGGAAAGAGGAGGTGGCAAAGGCCGCGGATACACTTTCAATCTCCCTTTTCCAATTTCAAAATAGCGATGATGACGTCATCGATCTTTATTCACGGTTTCAACCCCTTCTCACAAAATTAATCAAAGACACTTCTATGACGTCACTAGCGCGATGCCGCTGCTGCTACGCGCTTGCTACCATCGCGTTCGTCACTGAGGATGACGTCACAAGTTTGCTTGAATGTATGACGTCATTCGAGTCGATTTTTCGCGCTTCGTTTCACAAAGGGGACGGAAGCGCCCCAAATTTGAAATTAGAAGCGACACGTGTCCATGCAGTAGCGTTGTTGTGCTTCTCGCTTCTTTTAACTGTGTTACCATGGCAACAAATCGAGTCCTTGGCAACCACGTTACTATCGCGTATTCCTGAGTTGCTAAACAGTAATGACGTCACACTTCGAATACGCGCTGGTGAACTATTAGCACTTTTCTACGAAATCGCTCGACGAAGCGATCACGATGAACTTTTGACCCTTCACCTCGATCACGATGACGTCATCATTCAATTACGCGCTCTTGCAACTGATAGCGCAAAGTATCGCGCCAAACGCGACAGACGTCATCAGCGATCGAATTTTCGCGATATTCTCTCAACTATTGAAGATGATGACGTCATCTCCACGATAGTGAGGCTCGGGTGTGGACAGCGTTTTGAAATTGACTCGTGGACTTCGAAACTTCAATATGACGTCATTCGTGAAGTTTTAAACGCGGGAGTGACGTTTCATCTCCGCGAGAATCAGTTGCTACGCGATGTCTTTGGATTAGGTCGTGTGTTGCTAGGTAACGTTGTCAACCAAGACATGACGTCACGACAACGCGATCGCTTCGAAAGAAATCTTCTAAATCAAGCGAATGAGAAAGAACGATCGTTAGCACGTGGCAAGCATCGCGATAAACGTGTCGCTGATATTTAGATGATGACGTCATCAACACTTTTAATGCAGTTTTCGCGCTTTTTGTTCCGCTTCAATGAATTTTAGGAAATCGAGTTTTTTAAATCCACTTAAAACTTTCTTTGACATTTTAATCGACTTGTTTGCAGGCGACGCGATCATGACGTCATCAGATTATTTAAATTTAGATAATTGTGTTGAACATAAAACAGTTTTTGTGTTAGATCATGGATCGAAGATGTTGGAATCTTCGAAACAAACTGTTGAGTTAGATCTTTTCCTCAAGAATCGACCTTCTACGTCACTAGTAAGAAAATCAAACTTTTTTGTCAAAAGCCATTTTGGGCATTTTCAAAAATCTCAAACTTTAAGCCCATTTTATAAAAAAGCCATTTTGGGCATTTTCGAAAATCTCAAACTTTTAAACCCATTTTATAAAAAACCCATTTTGGGCATTTTCGAAAATCTTAAACTGTTAAAACCCATTTTATAAAAAAGCCATTTTGTTCCAGGAAAACCAACATTTGAGATCGGTTACTAAATCTCTTTGGACTTGTAGTATGGAAGCTTTATGTGAATATTGTCGAGTTGTTTGGGACATTTTCAATGAAGGAAAATTATTTCGATTTATTTCATCTGAATCTGAATCACGAATTTTAAATAGTTGGGAAATTGAAGAACAAAATATGCCACATGTAAGTTACAAATATGCAAATTTGTAAAAAAAGCCATTTTGTTGCTTTTAGTGTTCTTTTGTTTGAATCCTTTGTGACAACTTTGTTTTTGGTTTTTGGCCCCTTTTGTGGCATTTGGGGGTCTTTTTGGGTCATTTTAAGGTATTTAAGGGTCCTGATAAAAAGTCTTTAAAACTTAAAACTCAAATTCAACTTCTAATTTGGATTTTGGGTCTAAAAAGTCCTTTAAACTCCTTTTTGCCTTTTGAGGTCTTTAAATCCATTTCCAGGAACCTTTTATTTGCACCTCTGTTTATGCAAATCAACATCCGGGACCTTTTATTTAAATCAACATCCGGGACCTTTTATTTAAATCAACATCCGGGACCTTTTATTTAAATCAACATCCGGGACCTTTTATTTGAATCAACATCCGGGACCTTTTATTTAAATCAACATCCGGGACCTTTTATTCGAATCAACATCCGGGACCTTTTATTCGAATCAACATCCGGGACCTTTTATTTGAATCTACATCCGGGATCTTTTTATTTGAATAAACATCCGGGATCTTTTATTTTAATCAACATCCGGGATCTTTTATTTTAATCAACATCCGGGACCTTTTATTTTAATCAACATCCGGGACCTTTTATTTGAATCAACATCCGGGACCTTTTATCTGAATCGACATCCGGGACCTTTTATCTGAAACAGTTTTAATTTCAGTTGATGAAAATGCTCGCTGAAATCGGACCTCCTTCCACATCAAATGATGACGTCATCACTTCTGGTCTCCGAACCGCTTTCGAAACACTTTCAGAAGCGACAGAAGAACAAAAAAAACTTCTCGAAGAAAAAAAGCGATTTAAAAATGGCGGACGAATAATTTGCATAACTCAACTAAAAAGGTTGGTCACGTGTTTGTGATGACGTCATCATTCAACTTTGAATTCCACAGCGATTCACATAAACGTCGATTAGTCGATCACGTCATCAACATGATGAAGAGTCACGATTCGGGGTAATTACCGAAATCGAAATTTCTGATTTTTTGATTTTCAAATTTATCTTCAGTTTGATAGTCGACAAAATTGAGTTGATCTTCATCCACATCAAGTCACGTGACTCAAACGTCATCGTGAAGCAACACGCGATGTGTGACGTCACTCCAAAATTATCGGTCGAAGTTCATGACGTCAAAGCGACGCGTCATGGCATCGGGATCTCGAATCGGATGTTTAATCTTGTCCAGCAACATTTTGATTTATCTGCTACAAGTATTAATGGAATCCCGATGAAGGTGACGTCATCAATATCATCATAGCGGCGCTGACGTCATCATTTGTTTGCAGGAAGAACAAAATTCGAGTTTATCGCAGAATTATGATGTTTTATTATTACATCAGCGACTTCCTGGAACTCCGCGGGCTTTTTTTAATTGGGATGCCGCCGATGTTGAACTTACTTCCTCCATGTTATTAAAATGGCGATCGCCGAAATATAATCCTGAAGGTTTGTGATTGGTTGTTATAGTGATGTAGATTTTGATGATGACGTCATTTCAGAACTTTATCATTGTACTGGAGTAGCAAGGATAAGTCCTGTTGATGTAAATAGCCGACCGTCAGTTTGTCTCATCAATTTTCTACTTAACGGTTCGTTGCGTTTGTAAAAAGCCATTTTTGTAAAAACCCATTTTTGTAAAAAGCCATTTTTGTAAAAACCCATTTTTGTAAAAAGCCTTTTTTGTAGAAAGCCATTTTTGTAGAAAGCCATTTTTGTAAAATTCCATTTTTGTAGAAAGCCATTTTTGTAGAAAGCCATTTTTGTAAAAAGCCATTTTTGTAAAAAGCCATTTTTGTAGGTCGTTGTGTGATGCTAGAAGAGTGGGATGATGAAGACGCGCGAAGAATCGATTCACCGATGCGTCTAACTCATATAATCAGTTGCCGTGGAGATGACATCTATCTTCACGCGCTTCCAAATCCTTATCACGATAAATTATTTACAAATATTTCCTCATATTTAGATGTTCAAGATAACATTAGAAGCGATCTACGATTAATGGTATGACATCATCACCTGATTTTTATATGACGTCATCATCTTTTAGGACTTTATCAACAAATTGATGAAACCGTTCACTTTACTACCTCTCGATTCAACAAACTCACAAACTGAAAATTGTTTAAAAGAAGCTCAAAATATTTTGAATCAAACCACTAAATACTGGCCTCTTGTCAAATCACAAAATGTTGCCCTCATAATCGCCCCAAATCTTGTTTCCACGATTTCACAGGTAAGCGACTAAAATGGCGTTTTACGAAAATAGCCTCAACATAATTTTTCATTTTACGAAAATGGCGTTTTACGAAAATGGCTTCAACATAATTTTTAATTTTACGAAAATGGCTTTTTACACGAGTATTTTTTTTTGATGACGTCACAGAGTATATTAAGCGGCGAGCAGATTACAAGTTGTCAAAATATCATTTTCAACTTGTTTAAAATGGAATGCGAAAAAGCTCCACTAACAACCAACCACCTCAGTACCCATAGCAACCAACGATTTAATCGTCGTAACAACAAAGTATTTAATTATCAAGATCTTTGGCGAGAATTAGAAAAATTGCTTCGGTCATATGCAAATTTATCGCAAGGTCATTTAAATATTTTAAATTGTTTCTTAAAATGTATCAGCAAACCTCAAATTGAATCCAAAATTTTTCAAAAGTAAGTGAGTTGATGACGTCATCATCACCTAATTTGCATAATCCGCAGTGAAATTATGGAAAGTCCTGAAAGTCCTCCGCCAGTCGCTAAAAAGCCCAAAATCGATGATTTCAAAACGCGAAAAAGTTAGTTGATGATGACGTCATGATCGCGTTTTGATGACGTATGTTTTAGATTTAACGAGTTTGAAGCAGATTTGGAACGAACGGGTTTTATCGAATCACTCGAAACATCACGAGAAAGACTTTCACGCAAGAGTTGATTCGAAAAATTTCAAACTCTATCCCCAATTACGAAGTGATGACGTCACACCCACGATGACGTCATCAAATCAAGATCCACGTCATTACAGGTTAGTATTGAAATGACGTCATTGTGATGACGTTAATGTTGATTTTTTAGATATAATCGAAATTTCAATTCTTATCATCGAAACACTTCTGTGACGTCATCATCGACCGCGAATGATCGCGCTAGTAGCGGAAATGTTTCCAGATTCCAAACAAATGCTTTAAAGAAGAAAACCTCGAAATTTAATAAACAATTATGATGTCATCAATTCACTAAATTCACGATTTCAATGACGTCATCTTGTTGAAATTTTATTTCAATGACGTCATCAGATTTTATTTCAATGACGTCATCTTTTATAATCTTTTTTTTAATGACTTTCATCTAGTTGTAACTATTTTCTCTTTAAAACTTATTTTGAAAAAGTCATTTTGTATAAACCTTCATCTAATGACGTCATATTATGTTACGTCATCAAAGCTTCGTTTATTGTGTGACGTCATCTTTAATTTTTGACAAAAGTCAGAAATCTTTTGAAATACATTTTTTTTTTCACTTCGAAATTCAGTAAATTTTTTGGTGAATAAAATTTTTTATAAAAAAATTTTAATAATTTAATAATAAGTATATAAATATATATAAATATATATAATAATTTCAAATTAAATTATTTTAAGTTTTTTAAGAAAAACTTTTGATATTTTCAAAAGTTTTAAATTAATTCGGGTTTCTTCACTAATTTCTGATTTTTATTTAAAATATTTTAAAGATTCGATTTAAGATTTATTTTAGCTTAAAAGTTAGTGAAGAAAGAAAAATAATAATTTGATAATAATAAATAAATGATAAGAATTTTAATGCAAAATTTCATAACATAAATAATATAAAAAGAAACATAATATAGATAAATTATAAATTTTAACTAAAACATTTGATAAATAAATGAAGAAAGATATTGGTAAGCGAATAATTTCTGTGGTGAATCAATTTTAAGTCTTTAGAGATGAAGATACTCAAGTGTTTGATGACTGGGAAGTTTTATTATTGTTTAAACAGAAGTTAGATGATGTTGGGATAGATTTTGAGGATTTATTTATTGAGAGGTGGAAATATTGATCTGTAGCTAGCTTGAGTTGTTTACATTGAAGTCAACTTTGCAGAGAAATATATCAACTTGTGAAGACACAACATCAACTGATCACTAGAAGATCTTTCAGGAAGATATCAGAATGAACTGATGTAACTCTGAGACAAGATGTTAGAAAGTTTGAAGATCAGAATAATTAGAAGATGACGTCATGCTTGCATCTTCATAAGAAGAGATGGAAGATATCAGAATGAACTGATGTAACTCTGAGACAAGTTGTTAGAGAGTTTGAAGATCAGAATAATTAGAAGATGACGTCATGTTTGCATCTTCATAAGAAGAGATGGGAGATATCAGAATGAACTGATGTAACTCTGAAACAAGTTGTTAGAGAGTTTGAAGATCAGAATAATTAGTAGATGAAGTCATGTTTGGATCTTCATAAGAAGAGATGGGAAGATATCAGATTGAACTGATGTAACTCTGAGACAAGTTGTTAGAAAGTTTGAAGATCAGAATAATTGGAAGATGAAGTCATGTTTGGATTTTCATAAGAAGAGATGGAAAGATATCAGAATGAACTGATGTAACTCTGAGACAAGTTGTTAGAGAGATTGAAGATCAGAATAATTAGAAGATGAAGTCATGTTTGGATCTTCATAAGAAGAGATGGAAAGATATCAGATTGAACTGATGTAACTCTGAGACAAGTTGTTAGAAAGTTTGAAGATCAGAATAATTTGAAGATGAAGTCATGTTTGAATCTTCATAAGAAGAGATGGAAGATATCAGATTGAACTGATGTAACTCTGAGACAAGTTGTTAGAGTTTGAAGATCAGAATAATTAGATGATGAAGTCATGTTTGCATCTTCATAAGAAGAGATGGAAGATATCAGATTGAACTGATGTAACTCTGAGACAAGTTGTTAGAGAGTTTGAAGATCAGAATAATTTGAAGATGAAGTCATGTTTGGATCTTCATAAGAAGAGATGGAAAGATATCAGATTGAACTGATGTAACTCTGAGACAAGTTGTTAGAAAGTTTGAAGATCAGAATAATTGGAAGATGAAGTCATGTTTGGATTTTCATAAGAAGAGATGGAAAGATATCAGAATGAACTGATGTAACTCTGAGACAAGTTGTTAGAGAGATTGAAGATCAGAATAATTAGAAGATGAAGTCATGTTTGGATCTTCATAAGAAGAGATGGAAAGATATCAGATTGAACTGATGTAACTCTGAGACAAGTTGTTAGAAAGTTTGAAGATCAGAATAATTAGAAGATGAAGTCATGTTTGAATCTTCATAAGAAGAGATGGGAAGATATCAGAATGAACTGATGTAACTCTAAGACAAGTTGTTAGAAAGTTTGAAGATCAGAATAATTGGAAGATGAAGTCATGTTTGAATCTTCAAAAGAAGAGATGGAAGATATCAGAATGAACTGATGTAACTCTGAGACAAGTTGTTAGAAAGTTTGAAGATCAGAATAATTGGAAGATGAAGTCATGTTTGGATTTTCATAAGAAGAGATGGAAAGATATCAGAATGAACTGATGTAACTCTGAGACAAGTTGTTAGAGAGATTGAAGATCAGAATAATTAGAAGATGAAGTCATGTTTGGATCTTCATAAGAAGAGATGGAAAGATATCAGAATGAACTGATGTAACTCTGAGACAAGTTGTTAGAGAGTTTGAAGATCAGAATAATTGGAAGATGAAGTCATGTTTGAATCTTCATAAGAAGAGATGGGAAGATATCAGAATGAACTGATGTAACTCTAAGACAAGTTGTTAGAAAGTTTGAAGATCAGAATAATTGGAAGATGAAGTCATGTTTGAATCTTCAAAAGAAGAGATGGAAGATATCAGAATGAACTGATGTAACTCTGAGACAAGTTGTTAGAGAGTTTGAAGATCAGAATAATTGGAAGATGAAGTCATGTTTGAATCTTCATAAGAAGAGATGGAAGATATCAGATTGAACTGATGTAACTCTGAGACAAGTTGTTAGAAAGTTTGAAGATCAGAATAATTTGAAGATAAAGTCATGTTTGCATCTTCATAAGAAGAGATGGAAAGATATCAGATTGAACTGATGTAACTCTGAGACAAGTTGTTAGAAAGTTTGAAGGTCAGAATAATTAGAAGATGAAGTCATGCTTGGATCTTCATAAGAAGAGATGGGAAGATATCAGATTGAACTGATGTAACTCTGAGACAAGATGTTAGAAAGTTTGAAGATCAGAATCATGAGAAGATGAAGTCATGCTTGGATCTTCATAAGAAGAGATGGAAGATATCAGAATGAACTGATCTAACTCTGAATGTAAACATCATAAATAAAACCCAAATTTTTTTTTCTATTTTTTATTATTTTTTTAAAGTATTTTTCGATAGAAAGAAACAAAACAAAGATATTTTAAATTTTCTTTTTTTATTTTCTATAAAACACTGTGAAAAACGAAACAGAAAAACAAAAAAAAAACCAAAACAGAAAATAACGAAAAAACACGGAAGAAATTTGTAGAAATCTTTTTAAAAAATGTTAATTTTTAACAAGATTTAAGTGAAGAATTGATTTTATCACCGATCCGACGAATACATCGAACTAACGATCTTATTAACGAATCATCCAACGAATCGACCAAGAAACCTCTCAAAGGGATTCTACTAGAAACAATATTTCTTTCAAACGAGTCTTCTAGAAGATTCGAGATTCGTCGAATTTTTAAAAATCGATTTCGACTCATAGTGACGTCATAAAACTGATATGGTAAAAAAAATGGAAGGGATATTTTCATCATCATCCATATATCCATCTGAAATCATCAAGAAGTTTAATTTGCTGCAATCAAAAGCTAAAAATTTTGCAATTAAATCGAGTGCTGCAATCAAATGCTGCAATCGAGTGCTGCAATCAAAAGCTAAAAAATTTGCAATTAAATCGAGTGCTGCAATCAAATGCTGCAATTAAATCAAATGCTGCAATTAATGATGCAATCTAAAAAGCTTGCCCGGGCAAGCCGAGCATTGAAAATACTTCAGCTAAAAACATCAAGTTGCATAAATTTAAATTTAATAAAATTAAAATATAAAAAGTTTTTTAAATTAATAGAAATTATTTAAGAAATAATTCTTAAACTAAATTATTTTTAAAAATGAAAAATAAATTTTTTAATAATTTTTAGAATTATTAGAATTATTTTAAATCTATTTTATTGTTAATTATCAAAAATATCAAAAAAAATTAAAGAATATTTAGAATTTATCTTAAAAAATTAAAAATTAAAGTTTCAATATCTAAAAAAACTAATATTTTTCAAAATTTAGATTTTAAACAAAATTTGAAAAATGGATATTTATAAAAAGAAATAAAAGATGTTTTATTAAAAATGAAAAACTGAAAACTAACTGCAAATAGAATTTCTTAGTTTCTTTTTCAAACTTTGAGGAGAAAAAATTCTTTTGGAAAAATTTTAGACAAAAATGGCCAAAAATTTTTGGATCGTCTGAATTTATACCAGTTCGTTTCGCTTCACTGATTTCGATTCCAAATAACCAAGTTGGAAAAATCTGGAAAAAAAATTATTTAAAGAACAAAAAGAAAATCAAATAATTTGTAAAATGTTGAAAATTATTATTCTATTCATTTAATATTATTTTAATTTTAGGAATACTTTTAAAAGTATAATAATTATCGATTTATTTATTTATTTGAAAATTTAGTCGGCCATTTTCAGCCCAAAGCAGTTCATTGTTATTTATTTGAAATTTTAATATCTGATTTTGTAAATTATTTTTATTTATTTTTAATGAAATATAAATAGATTTTTATTTATATTTTTATTTATATAATTTTAGTTTTTCAATTATAGCCAAAAAAAATAGATTCTATAAAAATAGAATTCAGAATTTACAGATTTTTTAAATTTAATTATTTTTGAACGATATCGGCGGTGGCCTCGATAGCGCAGTAGGCAGCGCGTGAGTCTCATAATCTCAAGGTCGTGAGTTCGATCCTCACTCGAGGCACTTTTTTGTAAATTTATATTTTAAATGACGAATATTTGGTTGAAACTAAAAAATATTTTATCTGAAAAATTTAAATTTTCAACAAATAAAAAAATTCACTTTTTATGAAACTGATTATAAAAATTTTGTTTTCATCGAAATCGAAAAATTTGAAAAGTCACGTGACTTTAGGCGATCGAAGGAAGCACACGATACGAAATTAAAAAAACAATCAAAGTTCTCGATGATGACGTCACAACTTAAGTTCATGAACTGCAAAACCGAACAAAAGAACTGAAACCATTGAATTTTCGATTTGACAGATCGTTCAAAAAGTGATGACGTCACAATGACGTCATAATCACGAGATGAGCTTACTGACATGTGAATGTTACTTATTAGTGACTTCGTTGGCGACCGAAGTGATTTAGTGACTTGCTTCTATTTTCATACTTGGATGATCTCATTGTGAAAAGAGATAACTGGAAGATGATGAAGAGCTACAGAGATGTAGAACAAGATGAGATTAAGACTCCAACGGAAGAGTTAAGATTGGGGTAGATATGTTTTCACAATATCCGAAGATTTCTATTTTTAAAAGTTTAGATTTGATAAGATCAGATGATGTTGATTTAAAAGTTAATTTATCAAGAGGTGGAAACATTTATCAGTAGTTAGCTCAATTTTTCAAGATCAAATCCAATAAGATCATTTAAAGATGAAGAACAATCTCTAATATCATTGATCTAAATATTGAAGAGGATCAATAATGATGCCTTAAAAAACACATTTGGAGACCTCTAAGAAGACATGAAGAAGAGTAAATGATGACTTATTTTCTAAATCTTTATAAAGATATTTTTGAGATGTTTTTGGAAGAATTTGTGATATTCAGTGTAAAATAAAATATAAAAATAATAAGGCTCCGGTCGAGAACGACCATTATGTGCTTTGAGTGATGATATTAAGAATTAAATTGATAAGTACATAATATTGTATCTTACTTTGTTTGTCTTCTATTTTTGTATATAAACAATTCTATGATTTAAAATAAGTATTTCTTATATAATTAATAAATATTAGAAATAAGTTTTTTATTTAAAGTTGTAGTTTAAATAGACATTTTTCAAAAATCAACAAACCACTGAAAATATACAGTTTAAAAAAATTACAAATTTATTTTTCTTAATCAAAAAAATTTCTCAGTTAAAATCTTATTAGTAATTTAAAATTATTTTCAAAGATATGTTTGTTTCAAAAGAAACCAGGGTTTTAT
This sequence comes from Pegea sp. RAD2-039, assembly GCA_034620365.1. Lineage (NCBI taxonomy): Eukaryota > Metazoa > Chordata > Thaliacea > Salpida > Salpidae > Pegea > Pegea sp. RAD2-039. The sequence continues at coordinate 8,383 of JAQGEQ010000349.1, read as the reverse complement.
CTTGAAGCAATTACTTGCTTTCAAAAATACTATTTTATTCATAGCAGCACCTTTACTTATTTTCTCGATTATTACTCTTAATCCAGGCTCGGTGAGTTTTGCTCCTTATTGGCATCTTATCAATTATCATTTAGTCATTATTAATCTTTTGTAAAAATATATTTTCTTTAATCTACATATGAATAAGAACAAAGTCGATAAAATAAAAACAATTATTTGGTAATTTTAAGTATTTTTTAAGTTAATTTAAACTAGTTTTAGAAAGATTTTGTTTTCTTATTCTAAATTTTTTAAATATCTATTTAATATTTATATCCAAGAAGACATGAAGAAGTAATGATGACTTGTTGTTGATTTGTAAGGAATTCAAGAAAAGGGTTTGCATGAGAGTTTTTACAAACAAGAGACCCAAAACTGACCCAAAGACCTTGTGAAGGTAGAGAGAGTATTTGAATGTATCATCTTAGGAAGACACAACATCAACTGATCACTAGAAGATCTTTCAGGAAAGAACCTTTTTTATAGAATAGATCTCTTAATAAAATAAAAATGATTTTTTCGGTAATTTGTTATTTTTAATTCAAAATTACTTTTTAAAATTTAAAATTTAAAGAAGAGCAAATTGATGAATGAAATCTGAAGTTTTTTTAATTGTTTCATTTTTTCAAAGTTTATAATTTTTTTAAAATCTTATTCGAGTTTTTCAAATTTTAATTTAACAATTTTTTTACTCAAACTTTTTAAAAAGTAAATTTTATTTTTTGTTTAAATTTAAAAAATTAAAGTTTGTTTAATAGAAAGTGTTTTGAAAAATATTTCAAAATATTTTTTCTTATAAACTTTTTAAGTTAAAAAAGTGATATTTAAAATTTGTAAAAAGTTTTGTTGTTTGATATTTAGATCTAGAACTCAATTACTAATTTTGTTTTGTTTATAAATTATTACGATGGTTATAAAAATTAAAATTAAAACTTTTGAAATAATTTATTTTTTATAAGTATCAACAACAGCTTACAATTTATTTATTTATTTCAATAAATGCGAAGGAGGGTGCCTAAAGAGAGCACCTCTCGCTAACACACATTCTCACAAATAACATCTAATAAGTTAGAAATATAAAAAGCAAAAGATGTAACACATGGCATTTCAGTAGTCCTCAAAACATATAACAGTGAACAATTACATAGAATGTTAATAATATAAGAATTCACAGTTTAGAAATGACAATGTTGGCAATATTATAACTTCTGCTTGAACAACGCGAGTGATTGTGATATGACAATGTCTGATGGCAGCTGTTTCCAAGTAATAATTGCGCGAAGTGAGAAAAAATAACAAAAATAAATTAATTTTTAAATTTTAATAAAACTAAATTATAAAAATAAGAAAAATTTTGATTTACAAAAAATATAATTTAGAAAATATTTTGAAGAATTTCTAGAATGATTTGAAATTAAATTTTGATGATAAGTTATTTTATTATAAGATTTTTGTACAATAAAATAAATCTACTAAAATAAAAAAACATTTTTATAAAATCTTCTTGTTTATAAATTGAAATAAATATATTTGTAAATATTTAATTTCAAAATATTTCAAATTAATCAAATTATTTTAAAACTACATTTTAAAGACATTTTTGAAATAATTTTATAATTATTAAATAAAGAAAATAAAATATTAAAATTGAATAATTAAAAATTGAGTAAATAAAACTAAAAATTTTATTTTTGATAAAATGGTTAAAAAAATAACTTAAATAAAAATGAATTAAAAATTCAAATTAAGTTGATTTTCAGGAATTTCAAAAAATTTTATAAAACTTTAAAATGTTTAATTTTAAATTAAAAAATATAATTTTTATTAGCAATAAATGAATTTATTTAGCAAATATATAATTATTATTTAGCAAAATAGTTTTTCTAAAACTATAATTAGGTTTTATAAGAACTATTTTGTAAATTTTCTGGTTTAACTTTAAATTAAAATAAAAAATTATTTTACTGCTTAGGGTAATTCCAAAGAAATTTGAAATTAAATAAATTTCACAAAAAATTGTTTAAAAATTTTATTAAGTGAAAAACAGAGAATTTATTTTTGGAAAACTTTTAAAATAGATTTCTTTTTCTGATACAATTTACAATTTTGTACAAATTTAAAAGTAAGAATTATAAAAATTGAAAACAGAAGAGATGAAGATGATATGAGAGATGTAAAAAAAAGTATCTGATGACTTTTTTGGATCTCTTCCAAGACACTGGTATATGATCTCTTCAAAAAATTCATAAATTTCAGTTTTAAATCATTTAAAAAATAAAACAGTTTTTTTGATATAATTATCAAAACTTTTTTTATATAAACTTTATAATATTATTTAATAATATAATAATATTTTTATAATAATATTTTTTATAATAATTAAATATTATATTAATTGTGAGCATTTGTGTTAGCGAGAGGCGCTTTTATGAGGCACCCTTTTTCACGTTTAATGAAATATAAATAATAATTTGATTCAACTTATCTAAAAATTATTTTTTTCAATTTTTAAAAACTTTAATTTCAACAAAAATTTGATTAATTTAAAATTAAAATAATTTTTTTTTTCAAAATCAGTCCACTGACCACAGAACATTGTGGACCAACAAAATGTCGGTGACAGAAACAAGCAAATGCTTCGTCCTCATTTCCTTCATCTATTTCTAAACATCTCGAATCCAAGCATCTTTCACAGTTACCATGGTTACACGATGTTACGTTACATGACGTCATCAAGTTACAATGTTTGCCAGTATAACCAAGCGGACATTGACATTTGTAAGAAAGCTACAAAAAAAGCTGCTGATGACGTGTCGGTGACGTCATCACTTCTACTCACGCCGACAGAGATGCAAGTAGCGTTTGAGTTACACGGATTTTTAGTCTGACAAATATTTGGATTGTCACAAACTTCACCAAAATAATTTCCAGAACATTCACAACTTAAAGACTAAAATATTGCTGCTGATGACGTCATCGTCTTTAAATTATCAAATCGAACCTGGTCTGAATTTAAAATACATTTCCCCGAATTTTGACACGGCTGATTGGTTGTGACGTCACAAACATCATTTTTTTGAAAACTACAATTTCGCCCGACGAATCCTTCTTGACATTTACATTCGTAACTTCCAGCTGTATTTGAACAAACTCCATGGTTACCACATGGTTGATGACGTAAGCATTCATCTACGTCAGTACATCTGTAATCAATTGTCATAGCAACCAATTGTCGTAGCAACAACCAGCTGCTTACTTGTCGCCATAGAAACCAGGCAGACATTCGCATTGGTAACCAGTTGCTGTGGTAATGCATGTAGATGTAATCGAACAGATGACGTCATCACATGACCTGTTAATCTCACAATGTTTGCCATGGTAACCTGAGAATTCAAATCATAAAAAATATTTTAATCGATCTAACAACAAACCTTTTCTACATCGGCAAAAATAATTTTCTTCGCCGGAAATTGCGCTTAAATTTCCGGTCAAATTCAACTCTGGTTGATGAACACACGAACCATCATTCAAACATGGCAACATATCGCAAGGATCAATAGCGATCTACAATAGATGAGTAATGACGTCATGCGTGACGTCATTCAAGCTTCTTACTTCACAAAGTAATCCTTTGAAACCAGCAGTACATTTACACATATCTTCATCTTCTTTTATTTTGATACAAGTTCCGCCATTTTTACAAGCTACATCTCCACAAATAACATTTTTGATGTCACATAAGTCACCATGGTAACCAGTTCTACCACAGTCACATAGCAACCGATTTTTAAAGTCTATTTTCATGTTGGTTATTGAACTTGCAAATCTGATGATATTTTTACCTTTATAACAGCTGCCTCCATTTTGACATTCACACTCCGGGTAATATTCTTCACACCTCGGTCCACCGTAGAATTGATCACAGATACAAGTTGTGTAGTGTCCCTGTAGTGAAGATGATACTGATTTCAATTTAGTGGGATTGTGGGTTTTCAAAATCAAACTTTTTAACTCGTTGTAAGATGATAAGAAAAACTAATTTAAAAATATCTTGAAAGAAACATATTGAGTCATTGTTGGATGTTGAGATCAACTGGGAGCTTCTGTTGGATGTTGGGATCAACTGGGAGCTTCTGTTGGGTGTTGAGATCAAATGGGAGCTTCTGTTGGATGTTGGGATCAAATGGGAGCTTCTGTTGGATGTTGGGATCAACTGGGGGCTTCTGTTGGATGTTGGGATCAACTGGGAGCTTCTGTTGGATGTTGGGATCAACTAGGAGCTTCTGTTGGATGTTGGGATCAATTGGGAGCTTCTGTTGGGTGTTGGGATCAACTGGGAGCTTCTGTTGGATGTTGAGATCAACTGGGAGCTTCTGTTGGATGTTGGGATCAACTGGGGGCTTCTGTTGGATGTTGGGATCAACTGAGAGCTTTTGTTGGATGTTGGGATCAACTGGGAGCTTCTGTTGGATGTTGGGATCAACTGGGGGCTTCTGTTGGATGTTGGGATCAACTGGGAGCTTCTGTTGGATGTTGGGATCAACTAGGAGCTTCTGTTGGATGTTGGGATCAATTGGGAGCTTCTGTTGGGTGTTGGGATCAACTGGGAGCTTCTGTTGGATGTTGAGATCAACTGGGAGCTTCTGTTGGATGTTGGGATCAACTGGGGGCTTCTGTTGGATGTTGGGATCAACTGAGAGCCATTGTTGGATGTTGGGATCAACTGGGAGCTTCTGTTGGATGTTGGGATCAACTGAGAGCTTTTGTTGGATGTTGGGATCAACTGGGAGCTTCTGTTGGATGTTGGGATCAACTGGGGGCTTCTGTTGGATGTTGGGATCAATTGGGAGCTTCTGTTGGATGTTGGGATCAACTAGGAGCTTCTGTTGGATGTTGGGATCAACTGAGAGCCATTGTTGGATGTTGGGATCAACTGGGAGCTTCTGTTGGATGTTGGGATCAACTGAGAGCTTTTGTTGGATGTTGGGATCAACTGGGAGCTTCTGTTGGATGTTGGGATCAACTGGGGGCTTCTGTTGGATGTTGGGATCAACTGGGAGCTTCTGTTGGATGTTGGGATCAACTAGGAGCTTCTGTTGGATGTTGGGATCAATTGGGAGCCATTGTTGGATGTTGGGATCAACTGGGAGCTTCTGTTGGATGTTGGGATCAACTGAGAGCTTTTGTTGGATGTTGGGATCAACTGGGAGCTTCTGTTGGATGTTGGGATCAACTGGGGGCTTCTGTTGGATGTTGGGATCAACTGGGAGCTTCTGTTGGATGTTGGGATCAACTAGGAGCTTCTGTTGGATGTTGGGATCAATTGGGAGCTTCTGTTGGGTGTTGGGATCAACTGGGAGCTTCTGTTGGATGTTGAGATCAACTGGGAGCTTCTGTTGGATGTTGGGATCAACTGGGGGCTTCTGTTGGATGTTGGGATCAACTGAGAGCTTTTGTTGGATGTTGGGATCAACTGGGAGCTTCTGTTGGATGTTGGGATCAACTGGGGGCTTCTGTTGGATGTTGGGATCAACTGGGAGCTTCTGTTGGATGTTGGGATCAACTAGGAGCTTCTGTTGGATGTTGGGATCAATTGGGAGCTTCTGTTGGGTGTTGGGATCAACTGGGAGCTTCTGTTGGATGTTGAGATCAACTGGGAGCTTCTGTTGGATGTTGGGATCAACTGGGGGCTTCTGTTGGATGTTGGGATCAACTGGGAGCTTCTGTTGGATGTTGGGATCAACTGGGGGCTTCTGTTGGATGTTGGGATCAACTGGGAGCTTCTGTTGGATGTTGGGATCAACTAGGAGCTTCTGTTGGATGTTGGGATCAATTGGGAGCTTCTGTTGGGTGTTGGGATCAACTGGGAGCTTCTGTTGGATGTTGAGATCAACTGGGAGCTTCTGTTGGATGTTGGGATCAACTGGGGGCTTCTGTTGGATGTTGGGATCAACTGGGAGCTTTTGTTGGATGTTGGGATCAACTGGGAGCTTCTGTTGGATGTTTGGATTAACTGGGAGCTTCTGCTGGATGTTGAGATCAACTGGGAGCTTCTGTTGGATGTTGGGATCAACTGGGAGCTTCTGTTGGATGTTGGGATCAACTGGGAGCTTTTGTTGGATGTTGGGATCAACTGGGAGCTTCTGTTGGATGTTGGGATCAACTGGAAGCTTCTGTTGGGTGTTGGGATCAACTGGGAGCTTTTGTTGGATGTTGGAACCAACTGGGAGCTTCTGTTGGATGCTGGGATCAACTGGGAGCTTCTGTTGGATGTTGGGATCAACTGAGAGCTTTTGTTGGATGTTGGGATCAACTGGGAGCTTTTGTTGGATGTTGGGATCAACTGGGAGCTTCTGTTGGATGTTGGAATCAACTAGGAGCTTTTGTTGGATGCTGGGATCAACTGGAAGCTTCTGTTGGGTGTTGGGATCAACTGGGAGCTTCTGTTGGATGTTGGGATCAACTAGGAGCTTTTGTTGGATGTTGGGATCAACTGGGAGCTTCTGTTGGATGCTGGGATCAATTGGGAGCTTTTGTTGGATGCTGGGATCAACTGGGAGCTTTTTTGCAATTGGTTACTGATATAAAATGATGAACTAAACCATATTACGTCATAAAATGAATCACATGATGACGTCACATCAAACCACATGATGACGTCACAACAACTTACATGACTCTTACAAATTCCATTTAATCCGCAATTGACTCCTTGAACACAGACACCATCATCATATTCACACCTGGTTCCCAAATAAGGTGAAGGACACTCACAGGATCTCCACGAAGGTTTACACACTCCGTTGTTACTATATGACGTCATCAACATATGACATCATCAACATATGAGGTACTTACAGACATCCATGAACGGCGCAATCAAATTGTTTAGAACAAAATGCTCCATAAGCACCAGGTTCACATTTGCAACGTTCTTTGTCTATTTCATAAACTCCTTTATTTGAACAACTTGTGTCCGCGTGAAGCTCACAAAATGTAGAAAAGTAACCAAATTTGCATTTGCATTCAAAATCCCCGCTGCTAAAACATAAGTGGTTGTTAGATGGTTGTTAGATGGTTAGTTAGATGGTTGTTAGATGGTTGTTAGATGGTTGTTAGATGGTTAGTTAGATGGTTAGTTAGATGGTTAGTTAGATGGTTAGTTAGATGGTTGTTAGATGGTTAGTTAGATGGTTGTTAGATGGTTGTTAGATGGTTGTTAGATGGTTGTTAGATGGTTAGTTAGATGGTTAGTTAGATGGTTAGTTAGATGGTTAGTTAGATGGTTGTTAGATGGTTGTTAGATGGTTGTTAGATGGTTGTTAGATGGTAGTTAGATGGTTGTTAGATGGTTAGTTAGATGGTTAGTTAGATGGTTAGTTAGATGGTTGTTAGATGGTTGTTAGATGGTTGTTAGATGGTTGTTAGATGGTTAGTTAGATGGTTAGTTAGATGGTTGTTAGATGGTTGTTAGATGGTTAGTTAGATGGTTAGTTAGATGGTTAGTTAGATGGTTAGTTAGATGGTTGTTAGATGGTTGTTAGATGGTTGTTAGATAGTTAGTTAGACGGTTAGTTAGATGGTTAGTTAGATGGTTAGTTAGATGGTTAGTTAGATGGTTAGTTAGATGGTTAGTTAGATGGTTAGTTAGATGGTTAGTTAGATGGTTGTTAGATGGTTAGTTAGATGGTTAGTTAGATGGTTAGTTAGATGGTTGTTAGATGGTTAGTTAGATGGTTGTTAGATGGTTGTTAGATGGTTGTTAGATGGTTGTTAGATGGTTGTTAGATGGTAGTTAGATGGTTGTTAGATGGTTAGTTAGATGGTTAGTTAGATGGTTAGTTAGATGGTTGTTAGATGGTTGTTAGATGGTTGTTAGATGGTTGTTAGATGGTTAGTTAGATGGTTAGTTAGATGGTTGTTAGATGGTTGTTAGATGGTTAGTTAGATGGTTAGTTAGATGGTTAGTTAGATGGTTAGTTAGATGGTTGTTAGATGGTTGTTAGATGGTTGTTAGATAGTTAGTTAGACGGTTAGTTAGATGGTTAGTTAGATGGTTAGTTAGATGGTTAGTTAGATGGTTAGTTAGATGGTTAGTTAGATGGTTAGTTAGATGGTTAGTTAGATGGTTAGTCAGATGGTTCTGATTATTTAATTTGTAAATTAGCTGTTGATTAGATTACTAGTTATTAAATAAAGTTTGAATTTCTTTATATATGATTAGTAATTTATTAGTTAGTTGTTTGACTAGTTGGTTAATTTGTTTGTAACTAACATAAAAATGATCTTAACCAAAAAGTCATTGAGTTTATTAAATAATTTTCTAACAATTTCTTACTTATGA